>JAVJIF010006650.1:0-149871 GCA_038442645.1 Agave tequilana | reverse complement strand
AACCCTCATAGATATACCTTAAACCTCAATCACCATAACTGAGTTTATACAACTCGAAATGCCTTCACTATAACAAAATAGGAAACTAATATGAAAAGTCAAAAATAAATAATTCAGGTGACTCAACACAGTAGCACAGATATCATATACAAGTGGCAAACCAAATAACTTAAATTATTCAATAATAGCAATCAATGTCGCATGTTATTATAATCATTTTCTATCAGTGTCCCATATCACTGGTAGTTCATGTCGGGTCTGCACTTCAGTAGAACCCCCGAACTCTGATATGCGGATACCATTATTCAAATGAGGAAATGATTCAATAACACTCGCTACTGAGTTTTTTATTGTTTAGTAATTAAGTTATATCTAGGACGGGGTATGTGTCGTGTGCTGGAATATGCAATTACAAGCCGGTAAATCAGAGGACCGGAATCCTGTGTAGTAACTCAGAAACCAAATATATAATAAATCAAAGTGTCAGCTTAGGTCATTACACATGATAGAATAACAACATAGCAGGAGAATATTGAATTTTGCATTTGAAGTTATTCATAAATAATAATTAATACCGTCTAATATTTTAATCGCCTCCCTTTCAGTGTCTCGCATCACTGATAGTTCATACTAGAGCTCGCACTCTCGTAGAACTCACTCGAGTCTGATATGTGAGTACCAGTATCCGAATAAAGGAAAGACCAAATATCACACGTTCCTAATATTATCATTGTTTGGTTATTAAGTCCTAATTATTCATCCAATCTATATGTTTAGGTGTGTGTCACTAGCACACATACATCTACTTATAAATAAGATATGTTATTATTTGAAAACTGATGGGGATCAACGAATCATGTTTATAATGAATCTCGTGCATACCCGGGACGATCTCAAGAGTATCCGGTACTGAGCCGGAACCTGCCGCTAACTCGTAAGGGTCTTATTTGTATGCCCTGGATGGATGAAATTTGGAGCAGGGGCGCCAGTACACCCCACCGAAACACCTAGTGCACCTCAGGTAGAATCAAAGTTTCAGTTGTACAACATTTAATCATTATAAACACGTACGCATATTGATTCCATCACTTCCCCATCCTGGTGTAAGTTGAGTATGTTATTATAAATTGTTTAGTGTAATGACCAGAGTGTATTTAAAGTAATCCAATATCCATGATTAGCCGTTTACGAGAATCAATATGAGCATAGTATCAGGAGTATAATATCAGGAGTCTCCTTGTTTCAGGGGTTCAAGAATACAGGAGTTCACGATTACCAGATGTCTGATAAACATATAATAATCATGACAAGTCCCTGTAAAGGTGATAGTCATGAGTCAGGTGATAACATGCAGGTATCCGGTGTCAAATAATTAACAGGTTAGTGTCAGGTGAATTGAATACAGGTTCACATCATATGTCAGGCAATCATCCGGTCGTGTGACATAATTTAGGAAAATAATATAATTAAATATTTTAAACTCTTCACAACCAGCAATAGGAGAATTACATAAACTATCAAGTAAGCATACGATAAGCAAGCAAGCGAACATCCAAACAGAGTTAAGCAGTATTGGGGACAAGATCATCGAACAATGTTTAATCACCAAAGCGCCCGGTGAAACTCAGGAACGACTCGGCTTAAGACGCGAGTCTAAAATCTGGCAGAGTTCCGCCTTGGCTCATTTAGTGGTGCTAAGATGCCTTTTCAGGCGTAGCTAGAAAGTCCAGAGGACCTTAATAAACCTCGGAGAGGTTGAATCTGGATGTTGTAGTATGAAACCGCAGAGCGGTTAAACCTAGAGGCTGAATAAGTACCTGCAGGAAATGTTAGTACCACACAACATGTATAAAAGAATATAATAATCACAGTCACAGCCACAACACTGTACTCCTGAGTTGAGTGAGCAAACCACCCCTGTCAGGTTACCACGAACTCCCAGAGAGAGGCCAAGGCAGTGGAGTTGACCATTTGTCTATTGGATAACTCGCGGGGCGGTCTCTCAAGACAACGCGACTTAGGAGGGGAAGTTTGTCCCGAGGGTCTTCTCCTGCAGCCTGCACCACCGTTAGTTCAAAAACATGCCTATATAAATATCGCCTACACTAATATAACCATTCGTCCCAGATACAAGACATCACCCACAATACAAACACCGATACAACAGCTGCCCACAATACAAATATACCACCTATACACGTATACAATCACAAATACACAAGTACAGTCAATCACCTATAAACATAATAACGACCACAATTTTACAATTCCATAATACCCAAAGCATTGAAAGAATGTATTCGCGCAACATAAAGTGAAGTACTCGCTTAAAGTCACACAACACCGAGCAAAATTCAAGAAATTCGCAAACACGTGCACACACACGAGAAATACTGAGAGGAGACGCAGAGAGAGAAAGAAAGGGAAAGAAGTGGATGGCCGTGGCTGGCCCGGAGGTGGCCGGCGGCGGATCTGGCCACCGACAACCCTCAGATAGAGAGAGGGTGAGGGAGAGAGAGGAGTGAGAGAAGAAAAGAGGAGGGAAAGAGATCTACAGAGAGAAGAAAAGAGGAGGGAAAGAGGAGGGAGGAGAGACTGGCCAGCCAGGTGGTCGGCGGCGACCTTGCCACGATCCCGAGAGGGGGGAAGCTAGGGAAGAAGAAAAGAAGGGGAAAGAGAGCAAGAGGGAAGAGAGGAGGTCGCCGCCGCGAATCTGGCTGGAGAAGACCAGAGAGAAAAGAGATGAGAAAGAGAAAGGAATAGAAAGAGAAGAGGGGGATCAGAGCCTGGGAGAGTCGCCGATGTTATGGTCGTCGGAGGAGGCGCCGACACGGCGCTGGCCCAAGGGAGCGGCGGTGGTGTTCCCAAGTAGAACAAGAAGAGGGGGGAGAAAGAAAAAGGAAGAAGAGAAAAAGTAAAGAAAAATGAAAAAAAAGAGAGTGATGGGTGATGGGGATTAGATGGGGCAGGCCACACGTGGGCACAGGTGGGCGGTAAGGGGAAAGAAAGAAAAGAAAGAAAAAGAAAGGAATGAAAGAAAAGAACAGAATAAAAATAATATTATTTTATTATCGGTAAATATCGACTAATCCAGAAAAATCTCCAAAATACCCAGAGGTAGAAAATATCATCCTGATGTACAATATGAAATCGATTTTCAGAAATTAAATCCCGTTTTCAAATTAAAAATCTTGGAATCAACCGATGATACTTGCAGACACCAAATCCGATCGAGTTTTGATAAATTCAGAAAAATCTTCGAAAATGTATTAAAGTAGAAAATTTGATTTTAAGAAATAATATAAAAGCGGATTTCAGAAATTCAACGCCATTTGTAAATTAAAATTTTGAAATCGACCAGTGATGCCTATCGATACCGATTTTGAAGATTTTACAATTTAATTCAGAAAAATTTTAGAAAATCATGAAAAATTTAAAATATTGAAAAATGGTGTTTGAAACTGGAATAGATCAAATCTGACTATCAGAAAGGCCAAATCGATCAGTACGTTGAGATCGGGTCCCTAGCTCAGACTAGGGCTGGCCTGAGTCTGAAATCTAAACGATAATTTAAATAATCACAAACTGAGAATAAATACGGAGAAAAAAGAAAATACGGAGAAAAATCGGGACATGTATCTGGGTATGTATTCTGAAAACGGGATGCTACATGGGGAGAGAGCAGAGACAGAGAGATT
This sequence comes from Agave tequilana, assembly GCA_038442645.1. NCBI lineage: Eukaryota > Viridiplantae > Streptophyta > Magnoliopsida > Asparagales > Asparagaceae > Agave > Agave tequilana. Next base: position 146,173 of record JAVJIF010006650.1, on the reverse strand, counting down.
ATTAACTAAAATTGAGTTGATAATTTCAATTAATTTTATTTTTAATTGATAATTTCATCTTTAATTGTTAATTGAAATTGATAGTTAATTTCATGTTTAATTTGATAATTTCATGCTGAAATTGAATTGATAGGTATTTGCGTTTATATGTTGTAGACTTGTAGTTAATATTTGTGTTTATATGTTATTGTGTTTATATGTTGTAGTTAAATTGTTAATTCCTATTTAGGTTATGTGTTGTAGTTAATATTTTCCTGTTGTTATTGTGTTTATAGCAATGGAAATGGAAAGTAGTTCAAGTGTAGTATAAAATGATCACTCTCCTCTTTGAAAGTATATTGAGAAATTCGAAAAAATTGGAAGGGCAAGAGGAAATTGGCGATGGAAGTTTAGTTATTGCCAGGATACATTCACGTCCTCATATTCAAGAATTACAACTCATATCTTGAGAATAAGCGGGCAAGGGATAAAGATGTGTTCATCGATTAAATCCCATATCATACGGGATATGACAAAAGGATGGAACAAGCAGAAGCGAGGGTGAAGGCTTCTATGTCTAGGACCGTAACTTTGCCTACATCTTCAACTTCAAGTACAGTCAGAGGAAGTGCAAGTATGTCGCATATTCTAAGTCAACCTAAGAGGAGAAAGGGGGTCAATACCGTAGATGCCGCATTCAATATAGGGGTAAGGAAGAATTGGATGCAATGATTGCGAGGATGTTCTATACTAGTGGATTGTCATTAACTTGGCAATGGATCCTTATTGTAAAAAGTCTTATACAATCGCCGGCTACAAGCCTCCCGGCTACAACTCATTGAGGACCACTCTCTAGCAACGTGAGAAAGTTCACGTAGAGGTTGGAGCCTATCAGGGGCACTTGGAAAGAGAAGGGGGTCTCCATTTATAGTGATGGATTGCGGAGCGTAAAGGAGGCCCATCATTAATTTCATGACGGTCACCGAAAGTGATGTTCTTGAACTTAGTGAATGTCAAGGGAGAAAAAAAAAGTAAGGAATTCATTGCATCCAAACTTGAAGATTGCATCTAAGAGGTTGGACCTCAAAATGTTATCCAAATCATAACCGATAACGCTTTTGCATGCAAGGGTGCGGGTGCTATTATCGAGGGCAAGTTCCTCACATCTTTTGGACTCCATGTGTTGTGCACACTCTCAATCTTGCTCTTAAAAATATTTGTGCGGTTAAGAACACGGAGGCGAATGATGTAACTTGTGTACAATGCAATTGGATCACATAGGTCTCAGATGATGCAATGGTGATAAAGAATTTATTATGAATCACTCTATGAGGCTTGTCATGTTCAATGAGTATTCCAAGCTGAAGCTTCTTGTAATTGTGGAAACTAGATTTGCTTCGTGGATTATCATGTTTAAGAGGTTTAAGGTCATCAAAAGAGACCTCCAAGATATGGTTCTTAGTGAAATATGGAGCTTGTATAGAGATGATGATTTGGAATAAGCATAATTTATTAAAGAGAAAATGTTAGATGAGTTTTGGTGGGACAATATTGACTACATCCTTGCCTTTACCGATCCAATCTATGACATGATCCTGGTCACCGATACCAACAAGCCAATCTTCATTTGGTGTATGACATGTGGAATACAATGATCGAGAAGGTTAAGGTTGCTATTTTATAGGCATGAAGGCAAAAGAGATAATGAGCAATCCTCTTTTTATGATGTGGTGTACAAAATCTTGGAGGATCGATAGAACAAGAGTAACATGTCACTTTAATGCTTGGCACACTCTTTGAATTCAAGGTATTATTTTACTTTATGTTATAATTCATATTCTTCAATGTAGCTTATCTATATAATTATATTCTTTTATATCTTAATTTTAATGGTTAATTCATATGCTTTACGTTAATAGGTATTATCACGAGATTTGGCTTAATGAGAACATTACTCGATAACTTTCCCATCAAAATGAGGAGATCTCTTTCGAAAGAATTAAGTGTTTGAAGAGATACTTTCTCGAAATAGATGCATAATAGGCGGTGACCATGGAGTATGCTAGATTTTCGGGCTGCTCACATATTTTTTCTGATCCGAGTTATCTTCATGATAGAAGATTTATGGAACCGAGAAAGGTGGGTTACTTATGGTTCTTCAAGCTTTTAATCCAATCATGTTCCTCCTCATGTTGTGAAAGGAAAATTGAAGTACGTACTCCTTTATCCAATCCTTAAAGAGGAACAAATTAACCCCTGCACGAGCGAAAGATCTAGTTTATGTGCATACTAAGCTCCGTTTGCTTTCTCGAAGCTCAACAGAGTTTAAGGCAGGGGAAACAAGGTTGTGGGATATTGGTGGAGATGACTTTGAGACGTTTCAGGGTGCCAGTATTCTAGATGTTGCTAGTCTTTCGCTTGATGAACCCACGATGGAGGTCATGGTATTCGCAGACGATGAAGGAGGTGATGAAAGTTGAAGAAGCAAAAGATCTAGTTTATGAATCCACGATGAAGGCCATGGTGATTTTGATTGTAATTTTTTTTGACAATAGTATGTTTAACTTGATGGATAATTTGTTTAACAGTATGATAATATTATGTTGTTTAACTTGGTGATTTTGATTGTGATTTTAATATTTTATAAATTTATCTATATATAATAATAAAAAAATGCTTGCCATATCCCCGTATCTATTTTTTTATTTTGTTGTATCATGTATTTGTGTCTGTGTTGTATTCGTGTACCGCGCCCGTGTCCGTGCAACATAGCATCAAATAGTGTCATTTGTTCAATTTGCATGTTAAATCTTAATGAATCATATTACCCCCACATAAATGTTAGTATAATAGATTCACTCAAGAGTATTAGAAAGAATTTTTGGAAGTCCAATGTTTCTTAATTTTCAGAAAATTAAAGTAAAAGAAATTCTTCTGACTTATTGTACTTTAACTCAATTATTTCATGCACTTCATTCATAATTAAGTGATGTTAATTAAACTCAATCATGCATCAACTTATTCAAAACATTGTTTAATTAAATTGCATATTGACTCGGATGCTACTTCAATTCAGGCATTGTCCTATTATTATTTGATTCAAAGTATCATACTTTTTTGAACCGGTAACTCCCGTTGGAACCATTAGAACTTTTAACCAATTATGTTTCTAGTATCAGAGGCCAATATTATCTCCTATCGGAATGGTGAGGACTTTTAACCTCAGGATGACATTTGCTTGGCGGGGGTTAAAATAAGAGAATTTCTACATGCATTTGTCCCATTATGGTCTTGAACTCATTTTTTTTAAGATTAGAACTCTGCTTTTCTCTCATAGCGCCTTTATGAAATACAATTAATACACAAATATACATACGTACACACATATATACACAATTATACACAACACACACACACATAACACACCCGTATACTCAAATACACACAGACACACATATACACAATTATACACATACACATCACACACACGTACACACAAACCCACACACATCACACACACATTCATTACACACGAGTGAGAGAGATAAGAGAGAAATACTTAGAGATAGAGAGGTACAGAGAGGGATAAAGGGAGAACCTGAGAGGGGAGAGAGAACTTGAGAGATGGTGGCAGCTGCTCAGAGGTGGCTTGTTGGACTGTCGTCGAGTGGCGGGCGGAGCTCGACGAGGCCACGGTGGTATTCAGGTGGCTCGGAGGCATGGGACTCGGTGGTTGTCGCGCTGGTTGGTCGCCGGCCACGTTGAAGAGGAGATGGAAAGGGGCACAACGAGAATGGTGGAAGGAAAGGAGGTGATGCTCGCTGGCGGACATGGTGGTGCACGGTGGTGATGGATATTGTGGCAGCACTCGGGTGAGCGCTCGGCTGCAAAGGGGAGGAAGGTGGGTGTGTGTAGGTTGCGGCACAGAGGGGGTTGATGTGTGGGGAAGGGCACGCTGGAGGAGGGTGGTGGAGCATGGCCGTGCTGCAACTGCGTGGAGGGAAGAACGAAGGAGAGAATGTGGAGAGAAGAAGAGGGAGAGACCGTGGATATGTTGACACCAGAGGTGAGGATACCGTGGTTGCGATGCTCGGGTGTTGGGTCAGTGGCATGGTGTTGGGTGTTGCAGCGAGGAGTAGAGATGGTGCGTGCGTGAGGAGGCAACGCGTCAAGCGCGGGGACGCGGCGGCCATATAGAGGTTAGGGTTAGGATTCAGTGTATGGGTTGGAAGAAGATAGGAATACACACACACACACACATATATGTATGTGTGTGTGTTGGGATTTATACACGACTGGGCTTGGGTCTAAGCCGGCATAAAAGAAGGAAAAAAAGAGAAAAAGTGAAAAGAAAAAAAAAGAGAAATATGATAAGGGAATGTGGGCTTGGGCTGTTTTGGATTTAAGAAAAGATGACAAAAATGAGTATAAAGAAAGGAAACAGGAAAAAGGAAGTGGGCTTGGCTCAAATTAATATGTAAAAATATTAATAATAATAATATTAGTAATAATACTACTAGTAATAATAATAATAATCAATAAAAATCATGATAATTACTGGTGATATTAATTAATAACAATTATTAATAATAGCTCATATAGTAAATAGTAATTAATACAAAATACATATACACAAATTAAAATATTATTATTTATTATTAAATCTTATATTTCAAAATAGGGATATTACATTCTACCCACCTTATAAAAATTGTCCTCAAAATTTCAATAAGGCGGGGACAATGATAAAAAGAATCAAAGTTACTCAAGCTTCTACGTAGCTCCTCTGTGCATTATGGGCATACCATGCTTCCACTGCGCCACTCTAATTTTTATTGTCGATTCGTGTTTGAGGTCTGTTTCAGAAATCAAAATTGAAAGACGGAATCGAAATGAAAATGGGAATCGAGAATAAGAGGAGAATTAAGAAGTCCAAATCACTCTGGAACGAGAGTTGGAATCAGGAATATCAAAGCAAAAGTTGGATTTTAAGAACGGACGATTGATTTCCAAATGAACTCAATATCATTGTGTGAATAGTATATGTATATTGTAGTCTAAATATAACTTGTTTCAGGTTACTGGTAAAAACTAGGTACTTCTTGCGAAAATCAGAAGTCAAAAGTCAGGTCACAAGTCGAAAAGTCGGGTACCTGGCTCAAACATGATATTAAGAAAACTCGATTACCCTTAATTTGGTCAAAAACCTGGCTCTGATATCAAAAAAAAATCTTGTCACCCCCGCTTCCCAAAAACGTGAAAACGGAGCACGACGAGAGTCGACAATGTATATACGCGAGAGGAATACCCTACATATACACGCTAAGTCTAACATAACCTGAGCAAGTTATATAAATCATATGCGAAGGCAATAGAATCACTGCAATAATATATATTCTCACACATGATTTTGTTGTACGAATAAATCAATTAGAACAATATGGAGTCCAAGCTAAAGGGAATCGATTGAATGAAAAGGAAGAATGAACAGTACCAAAGAATTCGGGCGATCAAATGAAAGAGACTCTGTACTCCTCAGATACACATGATCTCCTCATATACTTGATCAGTAAAAGAAATACTCATATACTTGGATGTGTAAATTCAGGGGAGTCAGAAATCTCCGAATGAGTGTAAAATAAGAGAAAGTGCACGTGCATAATTTGTGAGCATACCATGATATTTTTATAAACTATACTAAATAAAGAATATCATGAATGAAACTGAAATTAGAACATAGTATAATTCAATATGATATCAGTCCTAATGTTACAAGTATTACGATAATAGGCATCGCCTAATTTAAGGAGTAACGTGATTAATCTGTTATAAATTATGTGTCAGATGTGCCTAATTTAAGGAGTAACGATATTAATCTGTTATAAATTATGTGTCAGATGTCTATCATGGTATACAGGTATATAATAAGCTAGCACACATCAGTTTACCATATATAAGGTTCAGTTTTATTATTAATTATATTAGCGAACATCAATTGCCACATGTAGTAGACACATCCTATACTATGCCTACTACACATGTCAATCGGGGTCTTATGTTATTGACATTGGTCAGTGGAGACATTATCCATGCTTTAGGTGGGTCCCATACATACCTGGGACCACAGCCATGTTCCTGGCATTGAATCAGGCCGTACCACCAGGTACTCAATACATTAGCAATAACAATATAAATATGGCAGGATGTTAGTCATCCCCCAGAATCTTTCAGTGGAACCTTCTTTTGGTTGAGCAGCTTGTATCTTAGGCCCACCTAAAATACAGACATTATTTCCTCCATCAATTTTCCTAATCCTGGTTTAAGTTATGCAATTACATTATTAATTATTTTACTTAAATCCATCAATATTCATGTTATCTCGATTACTGAGATAATATGATGACGATAACAGTAACAGTGACAATGGAAACGTGATATCAATGTAATTATATAAACAAGACAGTGGTGTCACCGTTGACAATATCTTCCCAGTAATTTCAGTAACATGAATTTAACTATTACATGACATGTACGATTTATCAAGGTGCACTCAAATTTAGAACTAATCAATATCTCATCCATACATAATAGGATATAACTAAACAAGCCCAATACAGTCTGTATCCATCAATTATTCAATTCATTTTCAATTCACTAGCTCAATTGACAAATAATACAGTTCTGTCATTTCTATCAACTACTATAATCTGCTATGTTTTTCATTATATCTAAGTCTCAACATAAGTAAATAAAATATTTAACTGGATTCACTAAAGTCCCCATTATCCAGTTCAGTGTTCTAAAAATTGAATTAATTAGCCGATTAATCCTAATCGTTGGCAGCTCGTGTAATATTGCATTTGCGCTCGGGCACTTAATCGGGTCCAAAATGATTAATCAAGTCCAAAATGAATAAGCACCCGATTAATCTGTTGTTTATTAAATAGTAGATGAATTATTATATTTTATTATTTTATATTTTGTATAAAGTGGTACTTATATTTTATTGTTTTTGATTGTTTTCAAATTAACTTATTTAGCAATCTTTCTCTAACATTCTTTAAAACTCATTATTTTGATTAATAAATTGACTAATTTTTTAATTTATTTTATTTTGTAGGTAAGTTCTTTGATTTATTTATGTTGCAAAATTTGAAATTTTGAATTACTAATGCGAAGAGATAAGTTTTCTTACTTCTTTTTACTATTTATTCATATTGTCTTATTGTTCATCATATCATGGTTTATAACTACACATCTAGATATTGTCTGGTATAATATTTAGACATTTTCAACAATTGATTGTATATATTTATATGTAGTTGTGTATAAATATAATTAAATATATTAAAATATTTAATTTTGATTAATTTTGGTTAATCTGATTAATCATTACTCAGTGTTGGACCGCGCGAATAATGAAACTGATTTTTAGAACACTAATCCAGTTAGATCAAGATCATTAATCAACTTCCCACTTCAATCAAACTCAACCACATGTCCAAATCAGAGCAACAAGTGAACTGTGTATTTGTAAATTCACTAAATCAGACTAATTCAATCTACATATATTCTCTAATCTCAAGTCAAACTCTACTCCAATACAATGCATCGGCCGATCTAAACAAAGAGAGATCCAATCTATTTATAAAGCAACATCACATTTAAATAAATGCTCAAAATCCAATTTAATTTCGTCTATTTTTCATTGAATAAAAAATCAAATCTTAAAAGTAACTGATATGAGAATCCACACATTAACTGCAATCACAACTAATTAACTTCAAGGCCAAATCAGATTACAATCTAAATAAACACAACTAGATTTGAATCAATATGTAAACAGTTAAGTAATGATAAATGAAATACTAATACTTCAGTAACAAATGTCGAGTCCATATGTGTCTCATATCAAGGGTACATCTGATCCAATAACCATAAGTATCTAAACTTTTTCTTGATATAATAATACTAGTTTGATAGTTCACTATATATCTTTAAGATTGATCTGCTTCCCAATCACAGAATCAACCTCCACTCCAATCAAGTCTACTAATAACTCCAATCTAATCATCCGATGTCAAGAATTATTTACTTTAAAATATACATGTAACGAAGCATATAGGAACAGACTGGATGATTCCAAATAGAACACGAATAGCGAACATTAATTAATCAATTAACACAATTGAATTATGAAAAAAATAACGCACATGAAATGATACAATAAAACGTAGAAATATAATAGACCAATAAAACAATAGTCACATGAAATGATACTGATAGCCGATCAAATAAATAGAACAATTAAAGTGAACCACTAAAATTTAATAACAATAAATAAACAAATAAGATAAATACTCACAAAGTAATTTATTTTATGCTTAATACATGTACACATGAACAGTAATTAACATGCGTGAATCATAATTAAACTTGAACAATTATTTGAATATAAAATAATATTTATTGAAATAGAAAGGATAAAACACTCACATGAAATGACGCAGATCACGGGCAGGTCTTCACTACGTGAACTGTCTGGATCTCCAAGTCGGCTTACGTGTCAGGTCCACTGCGAACATGAATCTGGGTATTCTGTTACTGGGTTCGATCGTGCAACTGTAATACATACAAACACATGCACACGTACACACACATATAAACAAATATACACACGTACGCGCACACAATTATACGCATACACAACACGTACACACCCGTATACACAAATACACACACACACATATACACAATTATACACATACACTACACACACATGAACACACAAACCCACGCACAACACACATTACACACAAGGAGTAAGAGATAGAGAGAGAAATACTGAGGTATAGAGAGGGATAAAGAGAACCTGAGAGGGGGAGAGAACTTGAGAAGGAGATGGTGGCGGCTGCTCGGAGGTGGCTTGTTGGACGACCGTCGAGCGATGGGCGGAGCTCGACGAGGCCACGATGGTGTTCAGGTGGCTCGGAGGCATGGGACTCGGTGGTTGGTCGTCGGTCACGTTGAAGAGATGGAGAGGGGCACAGCGAGGATGGTTAGAAGGAAAGGAGGTGATGCTCGCTGGCGGACATGGTGGTACACGGTGGTGATGGGTTCTGTGGCGACACTCAGGCAAGTGGTCGACTGCAACAAGAGCGGCAAAGGGGAGGAAGGTGGGTGTGTGGGGTTGCGACACAGAGGGGGTTGATGCGTGGGAAAGGGCACGCTGGAAGAGGGTGGCGGAGCATGGCCGTGCTGCAACTGTGTGGAGGGAAGAACAGAGGAGAGCGCAGAGAGAAGAGGGAGAGATGGTGGGTATGTTGTCGCCGGAGGTGGAGGAAACTGTGGTTGCGGCACTCGGGTGTTGGGTTGGTGGCACGGTACTGGGTGTTGCAACGATGAGCAGAGATGGAGGAGATGGAGCGTGCGCGGGAGGCGACGCGTCAAGCGCGGGGAGGCCGGGGGAGTAGTGGCAGCCATACACAGGCAGGGTTAGGGTTCAGCGTATGGGGTAGGAAGAAAAAGATATGAATAGGATGTATACATATACATACATACACACACACACACACACACATATATATATATATATGTTGGGATGTATACACGGCTGGGCTTGGGTTTGGGCCGACATAAAAGAAGGAAAAAGTAGAGAATGAAAGAAAAAAAGAGATGTGATAAAGGAATGTGGGCTTGGGCCTAGCTTGGGTTGTTTTAGATTTGAGAAATAGATGACAAAAATGAGTTTAAAGAAAGGAAATAGGAAAAAGGAAGTGGGCTTGGCTCAAATTAATATACATATATATAATATCAATAATAATATTATTAGTAATAATACTACTAGTAATAATAATCAATAAAAATCATGATAATTACTGGTGATATTAATTAATAACAATTAATAATAATAACTCATATAGAAAATAGTAATTAATACAAAATACATATACCCAAATTAAAATATTATTATTATTAAATCTTGTATTTCAAAATTAGGATATTGCAGTATGCACATAAGGATTGATAAATAATATTATGTTCAGTCATAAATTTTATGAAAGATGAACTAAAATACTCCTTAGCATTATCAGATTTTAAGATGTTTACAGAAGTGTTAAATTGTGCTTAATCTCATAACAAAAATTTTGAAATATGAAAAAGATTTCATAATGAGATTTCATAAGATAAAGCCAAGTAACGTGCAAGTAATTGTCCACAAAAATAATGAAGCACTAAAAATCAAGTTTGAATTTGTACATATGAATGAATCAAATCAAATGTGTGATTAACCCGGTCATTGACTCTTACCTGGTAAGACATTCGATAATGTTTTCCTAGCTGACAAGACTCACATTCTAAAGACTCGACTTGACTAGACTGGAAACTAAAACTTTTAAAATCAATGAGGGATGACCTAACCGAAAGTGATGATTAAAAAGTGAGATTGAACTGGAGCATGATACTGATTTGGAGACCAAGTCTAGGTAATGCAATCCGTCTTGCTCATATCAGGTGCCAATCATCTTCGTTTCAAGTTTCTGAAATTCACAAAACGTAGAAGAGAATTTTACTGAACAATTTTATGCTCTAGTAATCTTATTAACAGATAGTAAACTGAAAGAAAAGTTTGAAACACAAAGTACAGATGATAGAGATGAAAAAGATGTAGCATTAACAAGTCCTATGCTTTGAACATAAGAAGTAGAACCATCGGCTGATGTAATAAAGGAAAAAGAATACATTGAATCAAGAGAGGACACAATATCTTCGTTCCCAGTTATGTGATCAAAAGCTCCTGAATCTATAATCCAAGTAGAAGAACTAGATGAAGTAAGAAAAGCAGTTGGATCTTCTATCCGAGCCAAAATGGTTGTGGAAGAAGGTGAAGTGGATAATGTCAAAATGCAGGAACATCTGATACAGTTGCTCCTTCATCTACTTCTCATTGATGGACTCCTGCTATTAAATTGTTGCTCCTGAGCTGTGGCTATATGAGCAGATTGAAACTGTTGTTGCTTCTGTTGTAATAGTGGGCAATTATATTTGGTGTGGCCTGACTCCTTACAAAAATAACAATAGATCACCTCTCCTTGTCCTCCTGAATGATTGCCACCATAGCCTCTACCTCCAAAGTGACTCTCACGACCTCTACCTTGTGTTGTTTTGCCTTGGACCGCAAGAACAAAATGATTCTTGGACTCCATGCTGGTTGGATTATGGGACTATAAAGGGACAACTTCACGTAAGAAGTGATATGTATCCTCAAGTGACTTGACAGTGGAGCTGCCAATCACATGTGGTTAAGCTTTCGAGAACTCTGGACGTAGTGCTCTTAAGAAAATAAGAGTCATTAATTTGTTTCACTTCCCTGGCATCTCCTTCACGTCACTGTGATTGGAAAAATCTCCTTGACTTCCGCAGAAAGTTTGTTGAAGTCGGCATAGAATTGGGTCAATATTCGACTCTTCTGTTTACTCCTGAATAGCTCATGAATAACATCTCTGGCTCGACTCAGGTTGCAGCTGCCTGAATACAACCTATCCAAATAGATCCCACATATTTTTCACAGTTCTGCATTGTAAAACCAAATCCTGAACGCGTGACTTTCATGGGTTCGGGTTTTGATCAGGGAACCAAAATTGGTTTTGGGTTTTGGTTTAGAAATTATAGTCGGGGTTGGATTCGAGGCCCAATTGGGTGTCGATGGATGGGTGAAGGCGAGGTCTGATTGGGTGTCGATGGATGAAGGTCAGGTCGGCTTCAATGTTGGTGGGTGAAGGCGAGGTTGACGTCGGTGTCGCTTGCTAAGATCTTTTGTGGGTGGCTGTTGGAGGAGAACGAAAGAAAAAGAAGAGGAATTACTAAAGTTTAGTTAAAGAATCAGCAGCTCTAATACCATGAGAATTTAGAGAGAGAGAGAGAGAGAGAGAGAGAGAGAGATGTTGAGATCTCTCCTCTCAATTATATTATACAGATACATGTAATCTTAATCCTACTCCAATTCCTTACACTATCCTAATACAACCTATCTTTCCTAACAATACACAACCTGTGATGCACACATTGACGATCCAACCAGGACTTGGAGGACCTATTCCCGCAGGAGACGAAGAGCCTGAGTTGCCTGTTCGTAGTAGATTTTATTTGTAGTTCTTTATTAGTCGAGTGTGTGCACGTGCGGTGCATGAGTGATCTTTCATTGTTTATTTTATTTTATTTATTTAAAACACGAGTGGTGCACATGGCCTCTTTCTATAAATATTATTGTAGGATTTTACTTGAGAAATTAATGAGCCATTGAGAAATTTGTGAAACCCCTAATTGTGTTTTTGTGAAATCTTTGTGTGTGAAGTAGAGTGTGAGAGATTTAACTGGGTGTGAAACATAATTCTTAACTTTTTCCTAACTTCCACAAACCCTAGATCTATTCATCTCAATCCCATCACAACCCTAATTTTCCTCTTCCGTTTTGCATCACAACCTCTGCATTTTCTGGAACGTGTGTTAAGAGTGATGATGTAGTTTTTTTTTTTTTTTCCAATCTTTAAGGCTAGTATTATCCTTAGAAGCATACTGAAACTATCTTTTAATCTTCGGCTTACCAGTTCGGGGGAGAACCTAATATTCTATGTAATAGAAAACTTGTACCATGAAGCTATGTCTGTCTTGGACAAGGGGACACTTTGACGCTCCTCAGACACTTGTTAGACTTGTTCATGTGTCCTCAATTTTGGATACTCTTTGGATGGCTATTGGACGAATTTTGTGTTTCTCAAACTCATGTTTATATTTATTACACGTTTAGGTTTCCTTTATTTTCATTTATCTATTAAAGTCAGAAAATATATGAGCATACTATGTTTATATGATATTGAGATGATAAATGATGCTGGACAGACACTGGCCTCATTCTCTGTTCTCCCGAGTATTTCTTGTCGTACAATCCAATGCTTGAATTTTATTTCTTTTAGTTCCCTACTGAAACCTGCCACAGGGGTATTGTGTTTTGGTTGTGATTGCACCCAGCACACGTCTGTCTGACCGGGAGTGTCTTCATGCTGCATTTTAGTAGCACCCTCAGTATCTTATGACTTGATGAACTCACTAGTGACGACATCAGCTCTGTTGATACTCTTACAGAGATAGCGCCCATAAGTTGAGACATCAGCTCTGCTTTATGATGCTACAATCTCATTAGCGTTATGTAAATATGAGTGCATTATGGAAAATTGTTTTTTCCTTTTTCTTCTATTGTTTTCTCCTATCATTTTCGCAGGGGTTTCTACTTGTATATCCATTCTAAACTTGATATGGCCTATCAATCCAACCAGAATAGATCATGACCTTTCTCTACTGTGGCTGCAGCATTCCATTCTCTACTGAAGATATATCGAAGGCTATTCCTGTAATAGACCCTATGGATGTTGATGTCCCACCACTACTTCGGAAATTCCCCTCTGCACAGTTGCCATCGCGGCACCCTGACATCCCGGCTACTTGATGGGAAGAATAAGATCCAAGTAAATTTTAAAAAAAGCTCAACTTAATGCCCCAGTTTGGGTTCTGGAGTTCACGTGGTCAGGATGTGTCATGGTGAATACTCATTCCCAATGCATGGAAAGCTTGGTGTTTGGCTGGAACAATGCACAAATTGGAGATCATGGGAATGAAGTCCCTGCGACTATTCAGTTCGCAGGGGTGCTTCTCATCCAGAACGAGACAGCAAATACACTGGAGGATGTTATCCCATGTAACATAACCTAAAATTATATTGCTAATCTACTATGCACTACCATTTTATGTAATGCGTCCGAAAGGCTCCACGGCTGTTCAGTTTCAAGTTGGATGACTGATCATCCAGAATGAGACTGCAACTATATCTGAAAGAAGTTCACACTGTAACATAATGCCCCCCCCTCTATTACTTCCAGTCATGATAATTCCAATGTAATCTTTCTTAGATAAGTCGGATTTGAGTCAGATTTGAGTCGGGGAGTTTCATGATGAACTCAAATTATGTCATGGGTCCATCATTTTGTTCATACGCGGCAGCAGAACGGTAAAACTCTCCTGATTAAGATTCTTGGAACCCTATGTGTTGCATGAGAGACTCATCTGACTTTTTGAACCGGATGGGATTGTTCCCAGTCAAATTGGTATGTTTCAATGTAAAGCTGGATAATGTTTTAATCAAAAGCCTCTGTGCAGCCATCTGTTGATTTGGGACAAATGCATAACTCAGGGTGAAGTCAGACATGGTTTCTCAAGCTCTACAGGTCGAGATGGTTTTCTTCGTAAAGAGTCCATCCTTTTCTTTTCTTTTTTTCTATTTTCTTTTTCCCCCCTTTCTAGCAAAACAGATGGGTTATTTCGATTTATTATTATACCTGATGGATTTTTTGATGGAAATTATGATTTTGAGTCTGTTAGATGTAAAATATATGCATGCCAACCTTTTCATGTTTGGGAAAAACAATATATATTTATACAGAACTCGGCCAAACTAAATAACAAAGTTCTTCCCAAATTTATATTGTTTGGGTCACTCGATCCTATGTATATCCCTTTTGCTCGATAGTTCTGAAGGGTCGATTGTTGTTTTGATGGTGACATCTCATTACTATGGCGATCCTGTTCATCTTGTATGATATGAATTGTGACTGGGCTTTTTCTCTCTTTGTTCTCAAGCACTTGTAACTCCTATGAGTAGGGTATATGAATTATCTCTAGGCTTTTCTTTTTAAAAATGTTATTAACTTGTGTTGATTTCCTCCAATATTTCAAAATAAAAGACATACGAATTAGCTAGAGATATGGAAGGTGAGAGGATTTATCTAGAGTTTTTTTCTACATTTTTCTCCTAGCAAACATAAGAACTTAGAGAATTGTTACATCACAGTTGAGTTGTTGACAAACGATCAGCCCATCTCAAGATGCATGAGATATCCTTTCTCCTTAATGAATAAAATATATTAGAACTCTCTCAACCTCTTCTTCAGGGAGATAAATTTCCTTCACATATATAAATTTTTATAGATCTAATACGAATGCATTACATTTGATTCTCTACTACTACACTGAGTTTGCACATCTTGCATGCATGCAAACAAAATCTTACTCTCATCATTATAAACTCAATCATGATATTTATATATTCATACCAAAAAGAGCAAACTTAATGACAAAATTTTTCTTTTTAAATTTGTATAATTTGAATCAATCGACCTTAGATATCTAGTTGTTGTTTTTCTGGCTCTGTATTTTTCAAGGATGTTGTTTTTATAGTGATGTCTCATTGCTATGACCACTTTACCCATCTTGCTCCCTCAAGTATATCTCTAGGAGGAGCACGGTACATGGATTATCTCTTAGCTTTTTAATCTAAAAAAGTCATTAAATTATGTCGGTTTTCTCCAATATTTCAAAATAAAGGACACATGAATCAACTAGACTAGAGAAGAAGGATAAGGTGAGAGAGAATTATGTAGGGTTCTCTTCTAGAGTTTACTCATGCACATCACACTTGAGGTGTTGAAACGTTCACACTACCGCAAAACGCATGAGTTGCCCTTTCTACTTATTAAATGAATAAAATGGATAACATATCTCACCTCCTTCAGGGAGAGGAAAGTTCCTTCACACAAACTGGGAGCCTTTGCTAACTAAAAACCCCAACTCCTCTCCCATTACCACTAATACCGTACTAGGACTCCAAAAGAGTTTTTTTTGCCCAATAGGAAATTTTATGTTATTCTCTCTGTGTTTCCTTTCTTTTCCTTATATCATTTCACATTCCAGATTGTTTCAGCAAGGAATTATAATGAAACAATTACATCAAAAGAGCATCTGACAGCTATGAATAATGTACAGTCCTTTTTTAAGGTTGCCTTCTGTCTGATTAGGGCATCTCTCCACTCAGCCAACAAAGAAACTTGATGAAAAGTAACACAAACAACATCCTGGAGAGACAAACAAGCATTCTTATAACAGCAGAGTACAATGATCTGATCAACCTCCAGTCCACATTGCAAAAAATTAATGCATATCAATGCAAGAACTGTGGACCGATTTCACAAGAGGCGATTACGGGCGCAGAGCAACCGGTTATGGAAACAGGGGTACAAAAGAACTGCCACTCTGCATTGAGATAAAACAGAACAAGCTGTGGAATAATACAGCCACTTCCACCAGCATACAAGCTAATTTCGCATGCCACAAATTGCTACCAAAACCCTAAGTGCCATGCAACCCCAGGCAGGAAAGCAAGCCAAAAAAAAAAAAGTGTTTATCTACGAACAGAAACAACTCTGCTCATACCTGGCAACTGCCCCGAACCCCCACACAACCTTCCAGATCTGCCAATGAGAATGATCTCGTAGGAAACGAGAACCTATTTGTTGGAGCAGAAGAACATATCTGAGCAATTGCTTGGCCTTGGGGATGGAGAGGAGGTAGTTTCTGAAATTGGCTGCAATACTCTTCACTGCTGCCATTGCTCCCTGAGCTGCTGCTCGTGGATGGGCCGAGTCCCAGTGTAGAGCGGCTGGAATTGGCGGGTCTCTTTGAGATTGCAATGTCTCCATTACTTATGTGTGAGTTTTGGCTAGGCTTCTCCCAGAGATTGAAGGAAAGGCGGTCCTTTCGCTTTCGATTGTAGCAGTTCTCTGGCTTTGCAAGGTCCTTGGCTGAAGACGATGGAAGTGCGTCAGCTAAGCTCGTGAATGATTTTGATTTGCCACAGTAGAATTTAGAGATGCCTCGCCTACAGAAACAGGAACAGAAAAGGGTACAGGATTCATCAGCAACATGCTAACATGAACACCATACTACAGTCTTGACAAGAAAGATTCAGAGTTTGATTGATAGCTAACAACCAGAGGGAAAAGTTAATTTGGAGTTTGATCGAAGTCAAGATAAGGATTAATCTTAAAATGCATTTGGTTTGTCAAACCCACAGTACCTTCTGAAATCTGAAAATTCAGAATGCTGTCTTCCTCTGCATTCCAGAGTACAAAGCCTAGCTGTGTTTCAAAATACACACAATTCCAACACTAGTGTTAAGTACCACATTTGGCAAATACGGTTATCAAAAATTAAGATTTGGCGGAATCGTGTATCTTCTGATTTTGGATCTAGAAATGTGGCCAACTAAACACCTCCTTAAAGGAAGAGAAGAAGCAACATAGGCTATTCTGCTCAGTGAATCATCTGTTGAACAGAGAAAATCATCAGGTTGGCCAAAAAAAAAATTTCCAATCAATCCCTTACAGCCAAAGAAAGGCCTTGTAGTTGGTAGAATTTACCATTACCTTGTTCTTAATATCCCATTTCCTATTTTTAGGAACAATGGATGAAATGTACATAACATCAAAAACTACCTATAAGAGCATGCATCTCAAACCACTATATATCCGTAATTGTTTAGAAGGTAAATAGAAAAAGGAAAATACATCTTACTGTGACTATTTAACAACTTAAAAATAAAATTTTAGACTTATAAACCTAATGGAGCATATCTTATTCTATATCCTTGTCCAAAAATTGGATTAACTCAACTCTACATACTTTATCTAGACATTGTAGAATCATCTCAAAAATTATTTTGAGAAAATGCAATTAACACAGAGATTTGTTGAGATTGGCACTTTATTGCACTGTAAAACCTGATAAAAATGCTTCCCACTCCATAACCATGACTTGATTTTTCTTTCATTTTATATGGCATTGCCTTGTTCCTTGAAAATGACTAGATTCCTGAACACGTGCAAGTGCATGTCAAACATCTCTAGTGTTTTGCGAGTTGGAAGTTCGAACTTAGCTCTCTAGTTGGTAAAGTTTGAACTTTATTCATTATTATTTGATTTTAATTTTATATCTTTGTTTGATTCATGTTAACTTGAGTAGAACTTTATAAATATTAGATAGATTGTGCAACGTCTAGCGAGGGCCTCTCGCATTATATAGAGTAATATAGATAACAATGTTCAATCATATTATTGAGAGGAGTAGACCTCCGATCTAACCTTCAATTCTAGACGAGGTTTCTGCACTTTACAATCAGCTTATCCTAAATTATGGAGGATTAAAACGGGCATTTCACCTGCTCTGGCATTAATTTTAAAGTACAAGTACTATAATAAAGTACTAAAGACCGCAAAGTTCAAGGAGGCTCTTTGCAAACCCCTAATTGTTCCCTAGATTCTTTGGAGTTCAATTCAATTTTCTCCTGTTTTCTTAACTTTTTGGTTATCTATTCGAAGCTCGGACCTCTTGCACAACAGCAAGAGGCTTTGCCCATGTGGTTCAGTAGCACTGACCATTATCTACAAATCAACGTTCCCTATAGAAAAGAAAATTTACTAATACTAGTAGAAAGGCCAGGCTTAAAATTCAAATTTAATGGCTCAACCATTTCTGGTATTCTACCTAAGTGACAACTAAGGAATATCTATTACAATAATCAAAATCATTTTTTTCCTTCAGGGAAATCCTCATCAACCAATCATGTACATGTGAAATGCCTGTTTTAGTCAAAAACTTGCAAAAAAATTACTCTGGTTTTTCTCTTTAATGAAACAGTTGTCTATATTCCTTTTGTTTTTTTTTTTTTTTTTTTTAATTACTAAATTAACCAAGAGCTATCAAACTTTTAAAATTTCAAATTAATGATTCATTTTTTGAATTCTAGCTAATTTAGTGGCAACAATTAATGTTTAAAGTAATCAAAATCAAATTTTAAGGGAATCGTACATAATAAAGGTTTCTTATAGTCACAATTACTAAACTTAACAGAAAATGGTAAATTTTGCATTTTTGGAATTCTACCTGATTGGGTGGACAATTAAGGGTCTTTTCTTCCTACATTCCATTTTTTAAATCAAAAATTTCCAAGCACTTTCTTCTTCATCTAGTTCAAGGAGAAAACAATTTTTTTTCCGGGAAGAAAAAAGAACAACATTTTCTTTTAAAAATTTTGAATTCGCACAATACCCCTCTAAAAGATCAAGAAATCACACACACCTAAAGGGGAGCGAATCCTGGAGCGCGTCCATGGTATCGAGCGGCCCCTTGTACGAGCTCTGCACCTCCGCCTCGTCTCCGTCGTCCGATCCCCCGTCGCAGTCGCTGTTCCGCCCGATCGACGACGAACTGCAGGACGCCACTCCATCGTCCGCCGCCTTCGGCAGCGCCGGCGACTCGTAGACCGGGAAGTACGTGACCCGCCCGAGCGTGATCGACATCGAAACCCTTAGGGAGAACAAGAAGAAACAGGAAGGGGGAAAAAGTTGAGATTTTGTGAGAGAGAGAGAAGAGAGAGAGAGAGAAAGAGAGAGACGGAGAGAACGTTATCAAGGGGATTAGATTAATTAAAAGACGAGGGAGACTGGATTTGTTAATTAGGGAAATGTTGCGGGAGGTCGAGTTGGGGGCTTATGACAACGATTTGGGGGAATAGCACCCAGTTTTGAACCCTGTCAGTGACGGGTGGGTCCCAGTTTTGGGTGGGTACGTGATGAGCTTTATGAATTTGGGTCTGCCCGTAACGGTCTGCCCGTGCTGCTCGTTGGGCCAAAAGATGGTGACGCGGGTCGAGGGAAGACTAGTTGGGCAGAACGTTACGCGTAGGGAAATGGTGAATGAAGTCGTTTTTGCAATATACACCTTGTTAATTTACTTTATTGGTTTATTTTGATATTATACTTGCGTACAAATTTTGAGAGCCTCTTTATTTCACGAGGGATTTCACTAGCGTACTCTGTTGTGCCAAACTGTAATTAAAAAAAATTCAAGTTTATAATTTAATTCACCACAATCACTTCTTCTTTTATTCAACCAGGTGTGCGCACGTGTCAAACGCAGAGGCGCTCCTCAGCGACGAAATACGAAAATATCCCGCAGTAATCGCTTCGAAAAAATGGACCGCTTCAAATATTTGGACTCTTGGTATACAGAGGACTGAGACCATGATCGCACTCCTTACATAAAATATCATATTTCTGAGTTTTTATTAAGACTGCGTAAAAAATGTCATATTCCTGAGTCTTTATAGGATTGCAAATATGATCTCAGTCCTCTTTATCTCAGGATGACGTGCACTGCTTTAAATAAAGTGCGCGATCATTATCGCAGTTCTCACAAAAATATCTTATTTTTTAGTCTTTATTGCGACTGCGATCATAATCACAGTCCTTACAAAACACAATTCTCAGCCTATATTGACACTATGGGGCTGTTTGGTTTCAAGGAAGTGGGCGGAAGTAAGAAATGAGGAAATGTCATTTCTTACTTCCCTATCTAGATATCCAAACACCAGAAAAAGAAAATGAGCAAACACTTTTTCCTTTTCTCTTTTCTCTTTTACACATTATTTTCTCACTTTCAGGGTGCTACTGTTAATTTTGTGTGTAAATCTCATTTGTAATAAGTTATAACTAAAAACAGTTAATTTTATGGTGATGTAAATCTCACTTGCATTCTAATTACGGTCCAATTTTTATTTTCTTAATTAATTTTTATTTTAATATTATTTTGCGATCAACTTTGTGGTCAACTTTTCAGTTTCACTTCTACATTACCATCCAAAATCCGAAAAAGACATAACATTTCTAAATCTTACTTCCCAATAACATCTAAACACCGGGAAACTTATTAACCAATTCTCAAGTTTCAAAAAGAACTATTACTACTTTCTCACTTCCACCCTAACCAAACAGCCCCTATGACAATTATCGCAGTTCTCGCAAAATGCCCTAATTTTAAATTAATAAAAAGAGTGTGAGCATAACCGGCAGTCTTTTAATAAACAATTGCGATCATGAATAATATTCCTTATATCAGTTTTAACATCATTAGCAGACCCCTGTTCACCGACATCAAATAATGCCTAATACTTTCTAGATCTAAAAATCACATCGATTACAAATACAAATAAAACTCATCGCAAGCACGAACAAATGAGATCTGTAAAAGGTCGACCTTAAAAATTTAGTTTGGGGGTTCTACCTCTTGAGACCCTCGGAAGGATCTCTGCCTCTTCCAACCCCCACGACGACCTGATCGTGCAGATCGATCGCGAATTACTATGCACCAGAGTTAGGGTTTAGAGGAGAGCAACATCGAGGGTCGATAGGGAAAGGTAAAAAGGAAATAAAAAATATAAAGAAGTGGTGGCTAAGAGGAATCAATTTATGCAGACGGTAATGAAACTGTAGCGAATAAAAATGAGGAGTAAGTTTTTTTTCCTAATTATGAAAGAAAGTGGGTGATTGTAGCGAATTTTTTCTTATTTCATTTGTAGGAATATAAAATCGTAATTATTTGTAATTCTATTCAAACTCTAATTTATTTTTTTTGAAATATAGCTCATAGTTTAGCGCAAGGGGGCTTTAAACCCCAGACTTTTTACCTACTGTAAAAAAAAATTTACCATTTATGCTACAATGGCACTTGCCAATATGTAACACACTCCCACTATAGATCTAAATTAATTTTAACTCTTGAATAAAGATTCTGATAATGATTGCTCGTTGAAGTTCGTCAAAGACTAATGCAAGTAGAATAAATTATATTTCAAATGGTATTTTGTAACTCAATGCTAAAGTTTTGGAGCATATTTAAGAGTGAGTTAGCTATACGAGTGCATCTCAAGACATCTATAATGGTGATTTTGAACCTCTCTTGAGGGCTCAAATTTCCATTCCCCGACTTATTAAGAGGGAAGGCTTCCTCTTATCAAAAAAACAAATACAAGATTATGTATCTTGTTATTAATAAAAAAACAAGTTTTTTTTTTTTTCCATCTTTCAATAAGAAGGCAGAGAAAAAGAAAACAGTGTTCAATAAATATTTTGCTAGTATTCAAATTGTCCTCCACCAACTCTCTTGCTTCGGTTCACTAACTTTCTTGCTTCCAACTAATTTAAAGTGCTAGAAATGGTGTTTCCTCCCTTTGGTGTAATGACAATTTAGAAATAATAAGTTTAAGAATGATAAAATAGGATGAATGATGCTTTCAAGTTTGAGATCATGTTCTTCTACTTAAAACACTAATGACAAGATAGGAAAAATAATCAAAGTTATTATTTATGAAAAATTATGTACAAAATATGGATTTCACAATGTCTAAGAATAAGACTTGGTTATCAATCCATAAATTTCTCAATGTGATTCGCCTTCCTGCTTCCTTAAAAGAGAAGACGAAAAAGAGAAAACGAATGGGAAAAAAAGTTGTATTGTGGACGTTATCAATTTTCGTGAAGGAAATTTATAATCAATTTGCACGGATAGTTCCTTTAAAGCAATTTAAAAGTTTATAAATGACTATTTTGCAAGTTAATGAGCATCATCTAGGGATGGCTATCGGGACGGGTCGACCCGCTTCGGCCCGCCCCGCTTCGTCCTGTGCGGCGGGTCAGACGAATCAAAACTGAACGGGTCGGATTCTCCCTATATCTATATATATATATATATATATATATATATATATATATATATATATTTTAAAGTCCTACATTATTATATAGCTGTGAGAGGAAAAATTAGATAGAGAACCCAATTTTGTTTTTTTTATTTTTTAACCCTCAAATTTTAAAAAATAATAAAAAAATAAAAAAGACTAGACAGGTTGGACCCGTCTCGACGAATCCTGTAAACCCAATTTGTTTCCTGATTTTCTGACCCGTCACATTGGATTCGTTACGAGACAATCTAATGGGACGGGTTGAACCCATCTCACCGGTATCGTAACGAATGCGTTGGGCCGATTCTTCCCGTGAGCCATCCCTAGTATCACCAGTATTTATGGAGTTCATGCAAGAGAAAAAATTTGGAGGCTTAACTTGCAAAAAACTTTGGAGGATCAGCCTGCCCAGGTGCTAGAGATTGGCTGCTTCGTAGATAATGAAGTTGGACTTGGGATTAGAATTTTAAATATAATTATTTAAGTGGGGCCCGATGAATAATTTGACTGGGACGGCTGTGGGATTTTAGAGCAATAAGAACGGATGGCTTGTGATTGTCCTTTTCACGAGACAGCGGGGGGTCCACCAAAGATCCGGCTCTACAGCCGGAGTAGATTTTGCTGTTGGAAGAATAAAATATTTTAGAGGATTAGATTCTGAGTAGCACACTGGCCCCAATTCAGCATGTCACGTGTGTACTTGTCGTGGTTAGTCCACACCCCTAGGCCTGTTAATGGGTGGGGTGCGAGACGATACAGGTGGTATCACATTTGGACTCGTTTACTCAAGAGGGTACTATACCCGTCTCATTTACCCGCGGTTCCATAAGGTAGGTTTCCATACCCAAACTCGCTGTACCCGCGGGTGTAAACCCGTTTACTCGAACCCATAACAAAAGGAAAAAAAATACATAAACAAATACAGTAACAAAAACACATGAAGAGAGGGAAAAAAACTTTTGTAAAGAGAAAGAAAGCATGTTTTAATATCAATAAAGGATGAAATGCAACCAGGTGCAAGAGGTAGGGGAGAATTTTCAATGAAAGACTCCAATAAAGAAAAAAATTTAAAGTAATGGCCCCAAATTTATTTGGGAAAACACAACAATAGGATAAGCCACTAATCAACCAACAGTTTTCAACACTTAAAACACAAAGGGATCATTTACTGATAGAGTATTGAGCCTAAATATTTAGGGTTTTAATTCTATTAGTATTATTTATATTTATGTTTTGAAATGGGTAATCGGGTCTGATTCAAGTAAAATCAAACCCATCCCATTTAATAATCGGATATACAGGTAAACGGATAAACGGGTATGGGTCCAAAGTAGCCATTTCCATACCCGCTTAATCGGGTCGGGTCCGGATCTGGACCCGACCCATTGACAGGCCTACACACCCCCACCAAAGAATCCACCAACCAATATTCATCTAGTTTGACGAGGAATTCAAAACAGAACGGGCTGATTCTGTTTCTTAATGGATCAAACGGTATAGATCAAAAAATTGAGAGGGTGCCTTGATCTGATTCGCTATTCGGAGTCGCATGAGACGGTTGAATCCGTCTCGTATTAATTTTATTTTTTTAAATCCAAATTTCTCATATGGCACTCTCTGATTCGCCTATATGAGTTAAAAAAAATCATATAAGAGTCATTCAATATTTTTTTTTCCTCTCACAGCCACCAATATAAGTGGCTAATATATATGTGTGTGTGTGTGTGTATTGTAACGCCCCGATCCCGTAGGTACGGGGACGTTATAGTGACGTACATACGCGAGGTGAATACACGCTCACGCGTACGTTAAGCCTCAGTACAGTACATTACCTCTATATAGTCATGAGGTCCAGCATGAAATAAGTACAAGAATACCTGCAGAAAGAGGTCAGCGATCATAACAGATATGAAAAATAGAGACAAATAAGATAATAGAAATAAATTACTAAGATACCTATGAATAGGCCAGATGAGGAATCTCTGATGTGACTCCAAGGCACTCTCCGATACTATGGTAACTCGGATCTCCAATCTGGACACGCAAACCCAGGGTCGTCAGAAAGCGACCTAGTGAGTGGTAAAATGAAGGAGGCAATAATATATACAATAGTACTACAACCATGATACTAATATATAATACAAGATGTGATACCATATAATACGCATATACGAAACAGTACAAAGATACCATATAATACGCATATATGAAACAGTACAAATATATATAAACATGTTTTATTTTAATACCATCTCTACCTAGCTGGTTATCATCAGGTCATGTCTATAGTCGTGTCCAGTTTATATAATAACTAATGTTGTCTAGTGGTGACGTAATAGACATGAACATGATAGTGGTGACGTGATAGAGGTGAACATGCAGATGGGCATATGTCTGCAACAATAAAATATATGCAATGCAGAACATGCATAGTATGCCATGCAATGCAGAGCATGCGTCTATGCCACCACAGACAGTATAACATATGCCAGGTAAAGTAACAAGTATACAGTTAACATGATATCAGATAAAGTAGCATGAACAATAACAAGATAGCATACATGTACCAGGTATGTCATGTGATTTATACAATAGTAGCAATCAGTACCGCCTGCTATTTTAATTACTCTCTTTCAGTGTCCCATACCACTGGCAGTTCATACTGGAGCCCGCACTCCAGTCGAACCCATCCGGACATGGCCTACGGGTACCATTATCCAAACGAGAGAGTAATCAAATAACAAGTGTTCCTGACATCACTATTGTGTATACTGTTTTATTATGTTAATTGGAAACCTATGGTCGAGGAGTTCTTATTGGGTGGGTGTATCCCGTGCATACCCGGGACAACGGCCTTATCAGACCCCTGGCTGCTGAGACCAGGACCAGCCCGTTAGAGCTGTAACATGTAACGGGATTCTCAATGAGCTAAAACAATAACGGGATGCTCATGAGTAACAGACGGTAGCCAGCACTACCCCGTCCCCTGCAGTGGGACAAACAATGGATCCAGACATCCACACGATATGATCTAGTCAACCGTCAAGTCTCCCCCATACCCAAGTTCTCTTTATGATATGATATATCAAGTATACAATGTAACAAGAACTCATACATTACATGATACAGGTAACATGATAACTGGACCTGAGCTCTGTTGATAGCATAGAACAATATAACGGGAAATAGGAACAATATAACGGGAAACGGGAACAATAGATGTGGGATTCCACATATTGCATATCAATAGCTCTCATGTCCAGTAACGGGAAATCCATATCAGTAACAGGAAACAATCATATAACATGAATACGGTAACATGGAACAATAATATACATGATATGTATAGTGATGGCAAGAAGATAGAAACAATACATGCATACACACTCGTTAGGTGAGCATATGTACCAGTGACGTGTAAGCATGAGATCACTATGTGTCGGGCATCTATGTAATGATGAGAACAAGTATATGAAAATAAATATATGAACTATGGTACTCCGTGCAGTGGTATATCCGTGTACCAGTTGAACATATTTGTGTGTCATATCTCTATAATAGTACATGTACTAACAGTGATCAATGTATGATATGATATCATGTCTAGTAATCTTACAGTGTCTAAGTAATGATGATACCAGTGCATGAAATAACGGAGTCCAGCATTACTAGCTAGTGATAGTGTAGGGTCATCGAGTACCATGGATCCGTATACATGTGACAATAGTGACCTAACTGTGATACAATATACGAAATAATAGTGTTCATGAAGATGGTAATACAGTGGTCTGTGTGTCCGTGGCTGTGCAGGTATGATGACCGTGTCTGAGTGGTCTATGTCAGTATTTCTTGTTACTATAATTGTCTCCCTATATTATATGACATCAAGAAATACCTAACCATATTACAGGAATCACCTATTATAATGGGTGTCCAACAAGTACCCGTTAATAATTAATTATTACCGTCTTTTATCCATAATCACGATATGTCAATCACTGTCACTAAACATGGTAAAATATAATTTATAAAAGAAAGACACTCACCAACTGGTCATGGAAAGGTAGCTCTCGTTCCCACGATCGCAACGGATCCAGAATCGTCCCAATCGGAGTCCGGATGCTCCCGATATCGCCCGAATACGAAATCAGAACAAATAGGGTTAAATATGTAAATAATAATATTTAAAATGCAAATACTGAAAAGTAACAGGGGTTTTCTGTCAATTACCTGTAATGGGTTATGGAACGGGTTTCTCATAACGGGTCGGGTCCAGATCCACAACCCAAACCCATAACTTAATTAAATGGGTTAACGGGTTAACGGGTAGGGTTTATTGGGTATTGGGTTTTTAATAAACCCTATTGGGTTAATGGGTTTGGGTAAAAACCCAAACCCACACAAGAGGGGAATAGCAGCAGCAGCTATTGCTGCTGCTGCCCCCTGCGCAGGCCAGCCGGCCAGCGCCGGCCGGCGGCGCACAAGCCCCGCCGGCGGCGGGTCTAGCCGCCGGCGATGGGTCAGAGAGAGAAAGGGAGAGAGGAGAGAGAGATAGAGAGAGAGAAAGAGAGAGGAAAAGAGAAGAAGTAGCAGCAAGGAAAGAAAAGAAGAAAGAAAAAGGGAAAAGAAAAAGAAAGAAAAAGAAGAAAGAGGAGGAAGGAGAGGGGTGATGGCGCGGCCGGGGGTCGCGCCGGCGGTGGCGCCGGCCGGGGGCGCGCCGGCCGGAGGGGAAGCGCCGGCCGGCTTGGGGCGCGGTCGGCGGCGGCGGCGGGCAGGGTTCAGGTCGCCAGAGAGAGAGAGAATGTAGAGAGAGAAAGAGAGGGAGGAGAGAGAGAGTTTTTGTAATTGAAAGAGAGGGAGGGATTTAAGGGGAGAGAGAGGCGGTGGAGATGGGTCAAAGGCGGTGGAAGCGTGGAGCTCTCCAGAGAAATGGAGAAGAAAGGAGAAGAAAAGAAAGAAAAGAAAGATAAAAAAAATAGTAGTTAATTATTATTATATTAGCCCCATATTTGACCAGCTCCGAACAGTGCCCAAAAATTATTAAAAATAGAGAATATTATTCTGAGACGTAAGATGAAGACGGTTTGTAGAAATTCAATGCGGTTTGCAAATTAAAAATCCCAGAAGCTGTCGCCGGTACCGGGCGACACCAGTTTGGCCGGATTTTCGATAAATTCAGAAAAATCCCCAAAAATACCCTAAGGTAGATAACACGATTCTAAGGCACATGGTGAAAGCGGATTCCCAAAATTCAACTCCGTTTGGGAAATCAAAATCGTAAAGCCGAGTATCGGTATCGGTCGACACCGACTACGGAGATTTTCCAAATTAATCCAGAAAATTTTCAGAAAATCCTGAAAAATCTAAAATATTAGAAAATGATTTTTAAAACTGAAATCGGCTCAATCCGACTACCAGAACTGTCAAAACAATTTTCTACGACTTACCGCGTACCGATACTGTGATACGTACACCGGGGAGCAGGGGTTATATATATATATATATATATATATATATGTATATATATATATATGTATATATATATATATGTATATATATGTGTGTATATATATATGTATGTATTAAGAGGGGGCGGGGTACTTCGGCTCGAATTGTCTCATGATTCGTCACGAGACGAATCTAACCCGTCCCGTATATACAGGACGGGACGACCTGTATTGACTTGTATAACATATGGATCGAATACGAATCGGAGCGGGTCGACTCGAGTGGACCCACCCCGATAGCCACCCATACTTGATCAATTTATATCTCAACTAAAGAAAATGTACTCACATGAGTAGGCGGTCGGACAGTCACGATCACGTGGTGGGTAGCTTACTGTCGACTAAATTTTGTGAGTTATAGAAATGCTGAAATTTATAGGGGGCAAAAGATTTTCTGTACTCATTAGACTCGAGCTCGGCTGTTTGGATTCATGGAAGTGGGCAGAAGTGAGAAAATGAGAAGCATAATTTTTTTTTTTGAAAAATGAGAATTTGTATGTATTTTTTTTTTGATATTTGATTGGTAGTTGAAAAATGAAAGTGAAAAAGTATATTGTGCTTTTCAGTATTTTGTTAGTAATGTGAAACTGGAGGTGAAAAGATTAATCACAAAGTTGATCGTAAAATAATATTAAAATAAAAATTAATTATAAAAAAATAAACTGTAATTAAAATGCAAGTAAGATTTACATAACCACAAAATTAATTGTTTTGAGTTACAACTTATTACATGTGAGATTTATATGACCACAAAATTAATTGTAGCACCCTGAAAGTCAGGAAATATTTATGTAAAAGGAAAAAGAGAAAAGAAAAAGGGTTTTTTTTCCTTCCAGTGTTTAGATGGACAACGTAAGAGAAAAATGACACTTCTCACTTCCGCACTGACCGCCCACTTTCTTGAAATCAAACACTCCCTATAGTGATTGGTCATATGAAAGAATCGGTTTTCTCATGCGAGACTGACTTAGAATGACTGAGAAAATGTAATCACTTCAACAATATTAAAACATTAATCTTTTTTGTGTCATTTAAGAGCATGAATAAACAATTTCTATGTTGTAACCGGAAAAAAAAAAGCTTGTGTGCGAAAATTGTCATTTTGCTCACCGCGTTTTTTCATCACAGCGGTTACCGTCCCATCTGAACTATTCAGCCCGCTGGGGGGTGGGTCCTGTGACGCCCCGATCTCGGCGGGTACGGAGACGTTACTGCGACGTATATACGCAGGTCGGAGTTACCCTCACTTATATACGCTAAGCATCAGTACAGGCAAGAATCAGAGTACGAAAGCGCGTGGTGCATTATACATTCCAACATAAGAGTACAATTACAAAGTTATCACCAGAGGTGACAAATATTACAAGAATATTACATCACTGATAGGCGCAAGTGCGAGAATACAAGGAGATGTACAAATATGAATAGTACAAAAGGAGACTCAGAGTCATAACAGGAAATCTCTAGAGCCGAGCAGGGGGGCCTGGAAGGATGGAGCTCTGAATGGTCTGCTGGGGATCCACGCTACTGCTGCGCCACTCTGATCAACAACTGGGAGAGTCCACACGCTCCAAACTCTAAAACCTGGACATGAGGATCCAGAGGAGTCAGAACTCCCCGGCGAGTGGTGATGCGAAAGCCAAGTGGCGTGTGAGATAAGCACATGTGTATCGATAAATCCAAGTCATAAATATGCATTAAAAACTGTGTCATGAGCACCAGCATGCAGGAACAAGTAGAGAGACAGTAATCGATATCAAGCCGGGAACATGAATGATATAAGATGATAAGAGCAGGTAACGAGGCGATGAATAAAGTAGACAAGGCAACACCTGATATCTCCTAAACTAACATAAAACCGAATAAAACCGAATAAATCCGATTACGAGTAAAACCGATTGCATAAGCTTAAGTCACGGCTTCATGAGACTAGTACATCGAAGGAATAATCCAAACAAGGAAACCCTCATTTATATACCTTTATCCCATGCCACCGAAATCCAAGCGCATACAACCCGCGTTACAAAACGGCACAGCAAATTGTATATTAGCATCTTATTATAATTAAGCTGTCTAAGTTGTAGGTTTTAGCATGCGTCCCATTCCACATACTTCTACTTACAACTTATATAGCAAGTTATTTGAAAACTGATGAAATTCGACGAATCATGTTTCGGATGGCCCCGTACATGCCCGGGACAACGGTCCAGGAGTATCCGGTGCTGAGCCAGAATGTACCGCTAGGTACCGGGACTTATTTACGCCCGAACAGGAATAGAGTATCGCAGATCCCATAGAAATAGGCCTAGGGCGTGCGCATACCCGGCAGGAATAAACAGGAGTAGGGGTGCCAGCATATCCCACGGAATCCCTGGTGGCCGCCAGGTGATCCCTCAAGTATGTGGCCACGCGTGACTCGATAAGACCACCAACATGATTATTCAGGACCCATCAATTTCCCCCAAACCGGGTGCAAGTTGTCTTATAACAATTTAATATGTACTTAGCAATTCACAGGAAGAAAAGGATCAGAACATGATCAGGAATTCAGGAGTACATGAATACTATAGATTCGGGTCACTGTAAATATAATACAGGATAACAAGTATAATATTCCCGTAAATATGATAATCACAGGTCAGGTATCAATGTGTCAAGAAGAAGGTGGTAAATCATATTATAATGAGGAACAAGCGCTAAGTAGTAAGTCATGTCAGGTGATAACACATCATTTGTCAAGTGATACATAATGCAAATACAAGTTGATCCGATAAAAGGGGAAAATCAAATGGAGGCGAGGACACTCGCCTAAATCTGAAAAATACTGTGAAATCCCTGATCTCCAGAATCTAGGAAATCAACGCGTCAGTGCGTTAGAGAGAAAGTGATAGAGAGAGAGGAGGAAATCAAGAGAGAAAGAGCATGAGAGAGGGGAGAGAAAGTGAGAGCTAGAGAGAGAAGTCCATGGAGAGAGAGAGTGTGTACAGGGAGAGAGAGTGTGCACAGAGGGACGCGAGATTGAGAGTGAGAAGCGGGGGTCGCAGACGCGAGAGTCGCGTCGCGTAGAGATCACAAACGCGGGGTTCGAGAACCGCGTTCTAGCAAGGACACGAGGAGAACGCAGACGCGAGTATGAACTCAGCGTCGCGTTGATACAAGAACGCGAGGATCGCGTTAAATAATTACTTGGACGCAGGAGGTAAAATTCGCGTCTAGTAATTACACAACAAGAGAAAGAGAGAGACAGGGAAATAAAAGGGAGACGCGGGGAAAGGGTGAGAGGGGGACGCAGGTTTGACAGGGAGAGAGACGCAGGAACAGAGAAGGAATGGAAAAAGAAGGAAAAAGAAGAAGTAGAAAGAAAGAAAGAAGGGAAGAAAAGAAAGAAGGAAAGGAAAGAAAAGAAAGAAGAATGGAAGGGGGGTGGTCGGCCATGGCCGGCGGTCACCGGCGGCGGCCGGAGTTGGCCGAAAAGGTGGCCAAAGCAATATGTGGGGGGTGCAAGTGTAGTTAAAATGGAAAACTTAGAGTTTTGGAAATGAGGCTTCGGAGAATGAAGCTTTAGCTCGTTGGAAAGAGAATAACGAGGAGAAGAAGATGGTGTGTTTGGTGGTGATCAAGGTGGTGTAGATGGTCGTAGAAATAGTGATGAAGCTTTGGAGATAATGGGTTGTTTTGGTGGAAAGAGAGGAAGAAGAAGGTAGTGTGGTGGTGTTGTTGTTGTTGGAATGGTGGAGGAGATGAAGGGAAGATGGAGAGAATGATGGTGGAGAAGTTGGTGGTGGAGGAGATGGAGATAGGTGGCCAGCCAAAGGAGAGCATGGTGGCAGGGGCTGCCATTTCGTCCTCTGTTGGCTGCTGTTGGAGAAGAAAGAAGAGAAAAAATGAAAGAAAGAGAAGGAGTGGGGGTGGTTATATAATGGAGGAAAATGATTATTACAAGAATGCCATCCCCATAAATGAGTTGCGTCTCTTTTTAAATAAAAAGAGTTGCATCCTCATTCAACTGAGACTCGTGGCTGGCAGTTGCCCAGACGCGAGGATGAAACTCATGTCCAGGGAAAAACGCAAATGCTGCGTTTAACAGAAAGGATAAAAGTCATAATGACTTGATGGGAGTTGATCTGAAGTGCATTAAATGCAGAATGAATGCGAATCTTCGCATTGAAGATCAGATCTAAGTCTGGTGAGACTCGTGTCTGAGAAAGGAGAGAAAAGTGAGGAAAGGAGAAAATAAAATATCAGGATAAGATTCCGGTATTTGGGGAAAACACCGAAAACTCCGGAAATGCCCGAAAAATGAAGTAATTTGGAAAGCTTCCCAAAAATTTTTAAAAATAATAAATATTATTTAAAGATTTTTGATGAAATCGGTTTTCAGAAATTCAATTCTATTTTCAAAATAAAAATCTTAAAGTCAACCATCAATATCGGTCTACAACGGTTGGCCGGATTTTGATAAATTCTGAAAAATTTCAGAAAAAGTATTTAGATAGAAAATATGATTTTAAAAAATGATGGGAAGCCGTTTTTAGAAATTCTACTCCATTTGTAAATTAAAAAATCCGAGAATCGAGCAGCGGTATCGGTCAACTCCGGTTTTGAAGATTTACAATTTAATTCAGGAAAATCATGAAAAATCTAGAATATTAGAAAATGATATTTGAAACTGAAATCGGTCAAATCTGAATACCAGAATGGCCAAATCGAGCAATTCACTAGGATCGGGTTCCCGGTTCAGACTAGGGCTGACTCCGAGTCCACGAATCCCAATCCAAGGCAAAACAATCGTATAAATAATTCATAAAACAAAACAAATACATGATGTAAATCGAAAAATATGATCGAAAAATCTGAATATGCAACTAAGTACGTATTCCGGGAGCGGGGTGTTACAGGTCCCATCCAGGGGCCTACCGGAATCAATGGCCCAGCAGCCGGGCCAGTGATGGTTGTGATAAAAACGCGGTGAGCAAAAGATTTTCAAAAATTACGATGCTTTACAGCTGCAGGGATAATTTTGTTAAATCCTATGAGAGGCGATTTACATATTTGTCCAATGCCAGCTTGCCACGTACATACTTGTGGTAGGGAACATTTCGAGGATTGGTTAATGATTATTGTATTATTGATTTTATATTATATCATGTTACTATTGAATTGACACTTGGAGTCTAACCATGTGAATTGCTAGCATGGCTCACTTTTCAATTTAATAGTAGTACAATTTAATACAATATTAGCAGTATAATTCGCATTAATCAAATGAATTACTTCAAATCTCTACTAAGAACAGTTGTAGCTAGACTCACGTGAGTAGGCAGTTTGTGTCTCATGATCACACGGTGACTAGCAGGCTAATGATCATTGAATATTAGAAATTTTTTTCAAGTTAAAAGATAGTCTAAATTCATGATATCCTAGAGATATTTCGTATTTGAATTTGTGTTTTCTCAGTGTTATGTTCTAATTACTTGCATGCTGATTCGTGAGAAGAAAAAAATTAGCTTTCTTACATGACCCTGCAAATTTGAGGACTTCAACAATGTTAAAACATCAACCTTTTTATTCCATAGTCAAGAGCATTAAAAGATGATTCAAATACATCCTAGAACATGAAAAAGCATAGTCCGTATCTGAAAGTTACGGCGTTTTAAAGTCAGAGGGGAAGTTCTGCAAATTCTGCAGGGGATGATCCATAAAATCTGATCTAGTTTCGTAAATTCTAAAATTGTGTTGACTCGTAAATTTTGAATTAGCAATATGTGGATGAATAGTCCATCGGGAAAGTTTTGATTAAAGTTTTTCCTCCTTCTTTATTTCTTCTTTTAGTTTCCTATTGATACAAGCTCCAATTTGAAAAAAAAAATCTAACGCAAATAGGACATGGTTTGAAAAACGAGTAGTTGAAGCTCGAAGAAGAGAACTTATTTGTTCATATATAATGCGAAAGGATGAGAAAAATGTTGCAATCTGTAAACTTAATTATTTTAGATATTTATATGCAAATCTATTGCAACATTAGGGTATTTTCTGCAAGATATTGTAGGCTGTCTAAAAAATCACCAAGACAAGCCACCAAAACGCAGAGATCCAAGACCCAGACGCAAGGCTAAATGTGACAATCAAGATGCGAAAGTCCAAACCCGCGTCTCAGCATTAAGGCACGCGGGCCCGACACCCGCATCTCAGCCTCAAGACGCGAGAGTCCGAACCCGCGTCTCAGAACCAAGACGCGTAGGGTCCAAACCCGCGTCTCAGAACCAAGACGCGTAGGGTCCAAACCCGCGTCTCAACCTCAAGGCGCTAGGGTCAAAACCCGCGTCTCAACCTCAAGGCGCTAGGGTCCAGACCCGCGTCTCGGTTACAACCACCCCGATTATGGCGCCGCTCACCGCCCATGTAGCAGGAAAGTTGGCCCTCATCGTGGAACACTTTTAGGGGGCACGATCACCCCCTAAACCTCTATAAATAGCCCCGTCACTTTGAAGAGGGAGGGAACTTTTGGAGGGGAAGGGGGCAATCAGCATCAAGGTCAATTCTTCAGCAAGTTCGCTGCGTACGAGCTAGCTTTCGCCTACCTTCTCTTCGAGAGTTTTGGTAGACAGAGCTGAGTTACTCTTTCTACCGGCCAAAGAGGAGATCCCAGAAGGACGGTCATCTGGTCAACGGAGAACAAGATTCACTCTCCACCGCCACACGAAGAACCCAGCATTAAACAAAGGGGGAATTCAAGATTCAATATTCTCCCTCCCTTGTAACCGGAAGGAACAGTTTTTGTTGTAATCCTTTTCATTTGATTCAAGGAAAACTTTTACCGCAAATTCTCGTCTCTCTCCTTTCCCGGGTCATACAAGAGATGGCGACTCCGCTGGGGACGACTTTCGTCATTGACGAACAGATCGTGGCGCAAGACGACGTCCACCATAAGGGGAAGATGATCGAATCGCTCGTTGTCGAGTTCGACCAGGCGAAATACGAAGAGTTTCTCTCTTCCGGCTCCAAGAGCCCAAAGACCCGCGTCTGCCGCCGGGTCTCGACGGGGAATGGCCTCGAGGCCCAAACTGTGGCTTTCTCGAGCCCCCTGCTGCCGACTGTGCCAAGCAAGGTACACGCGCCAACGCCTCTCAGAAGGCCCGCGTGGTCCCAGGCACATCTGCCTTTGCGACCAACCGCGTCGCACAGAACACCCGCGTCAACGTCTCTCAGGAGACCCGTGGGGTTAAACTCCCTGATGTTCAACATCAGGATGTTGTTGGTTTCTCTCCACCTCCTCGACGCAATTGAAATGCTGAGCGTCGACAGAGGAGACGTGCGCGTCAGCCGCAAGTTGGAACCGTTGGTTGTCCAACTGAGGCTGGACGCGACGTACAGTCTCGCGCCTTGCCCGCGTCACGCCCAGTACGTGAAATCCGCGTTTGGCGGCCCAAGCGCGTAACTCCTCAA
Source organism: Agave tequilana (assembly GCA_038442645.1). Taxonomy (NCBI): domain Eukaryota; kingdom Viridiplantae; phylum Streptophyta; class Magnoliopsida; order Asparagales; family Asparagaceae; genus Agave; species Agave tequilana. The sequence continues at coordinate 110,779 of JAVJIF010006650.1, read as the reverse complement.
GTTGAGTCCCCTGAAGACCAGCTTACCAAACGCCAAAACGAAACTTCTGCGTCTCGTCTAACGCAAGAAGCACGCGCCCAGAGGCGAGGCGCCCTGCAGCCCACTCTCTCTCACGCGTCTCAGCCCGGACGCACCAGGCAGCAACGCGACACTCGCGTCTCACCTCGACAGAGACGCCAGACGCGCGTTCCACAGTCACGACGCGGAAACCGCGTCCCTGAAGTCTGTGTCCATTCGGCACAGCATATGGATGCCTCCTGTCTTCGACGCTGTGAGGCTAGTCTCTTTGATCCCTCTTCCATGGATTTGAGGGATTATCTGACAAAGAAAAGAAGTGCCCACCAGGTCACTTCATCTTGCTGCTGCCAACGGCTTATCTCCATGCTTGCGGAGTGCCGTTGCGGGTCGAGTGTGCACCAGCAGTCCTTAGTTAGGCAGCTGACCTCGATTCCCCCGTCAGCCAAAAGAAGGCGCTCCCATAGAAGGAGAGTCTTCTCTGACGTTGAGTACCCGGAGCTTACTGCTAACATGACAAGCAGGAGCAAGGGGAAACAACTTGCAGTCAGCTCAGACGAGTCCGAGTCTGACTCTGAACCGGAAGGGGTGTATCGACACACTCGCACCCGGACGGGGGTCATTCCCCCAATTGACTATAATGCCTTAGCCCACGGCGTTAGAGTGAATGAGTCTCATTCCGCCATAGCAGAATCAAGGGCTTCGAACTCTTCCGTCGAGAAGGAGACCTCTGCCTACATGACAGGCACTCCTGAGGAGACGGCAAGACGTATAGAGCAGGTCCAGAAAGCACAAATGGACATGATTATTTCTCAACAGGCATCTATCGACTCCATCAAGCAGGCGCTTGCGCAGTTGCTTGAAGACAGGAGGAAATCTCCTCCTAAGAGGTCAAAGGGCAAAGGGAGAAAGGGAGAGAACTCATCTTCCGAACCTTCTGAGGAGACGCGGCGATCTACGTCCGGCTCGTCCAAGTCCTCGTCGCAAGCGAAGGGCGACCGAGACCCAGGGAAGGCTCATGCTAAAAGAATGAGTCAATTGGAGGAACGCCTCAATGCCCTTGCCAGTCGCAAAGACCTCCAAGAAGCTGGAGTGGTCCGGCCTTATCCAGCTGAGTGGGATCTAGTCCCGTACCCTCCTAAGTTCAAGGCTCCAACTCTTCAAGCCTTCGATGGGAAGGGGTCCCCTAATCAGCACATCTACTACTTCAAATCCCAAACCGGGAATGTAGTAGATAATGACGCCATCCTGGTGCGACTATTCATCGGCACCCTGAAAGGGTTGGCCTTTGAATGGTTCATGAAACTCCCGAAAGGTTCTATCAAGAACTGGAGCGACTTGGAGAAGCTGTTCCTAACACGCTTCTTTGAAGATGATTCCGAGGTCACAATGCCCACCCTGTTAGCTACGAGACAGCGAAAGGGAGAGTCCGTCAAATCTTTCGTGGAAAGATTTCGGAACGTGGCACTCCGGTGTCCAAGCGGTATGACCCAGGCCACCCTAGTGGAAACATGCCGCCACAACCTCCAAACCTCACTCCTTGCTCAAATAGGAGTTGCTGAAAGCCGCACCTGGAAACAATTAGTCCAACAAGGTGAACAGGCTGAGGAGATTGTTGCCCGCGTCAGGGCAGAAGAAGGCAAGCCTAGGCCGGAAAGGTCAACTAGGCGAGCGCCAGACACCTCCCTCCAGACGAAGCGGAAGGATAATTTGGCGACGGAGACCAAATCTCCCACCAAACCTCAACCAGCCAAGGCGAGTGGCTCTTCAAGCCAACCCCGCGCCAACAAGCAGTATTCCTTCAAGGAGGAACATGTCGATTCGCTCTTCAAGCTACTCAACAAGAGCAACCGACTGAAGCTCCCTGAAATTAGGCGCCCGGAGGAAGTCGGTAAGACCGACAATCCCAACTACTGCATGTACCACAGGATGTTGGGACATCCTACCAAAAGCTGCTACGTCTTCAAGGACATCCTTCAGGCTCTGATTGACGCGGAGGTGCTAAAGCTCTGACCAGAGCAGAAGAAGGTCACGGCTAATGTGACGTCGGTTCTCCAGTTCGGGAGACAACCTCCAACGCCTGCGGGGGTAACTCCTATTCCAAAGGGAGAATTAAGAGTGGTCAACACAGACCCTCACCAGCAGCAGGAGAAGGGCTTGGTACCCGTCCCTACGCCTCAAGGGGAAATTATGTGGGTCCACCCTGACCTAGTGGGCAGCCAGCAGTGGACTACTGTAACCAACAGGAAATCCAAAGGCAAGGCAAAAGCTTCGTCCTGCCATGTGGTATGTGCTTCCTCCCGGGATGCAGAGGATGATGTTCCCTCACTGACTGATTCAGAAGAGGAAACAATAGTCTTGGCCGCAGAGCCCAACCAACCAATGACGGGGACTCGTTCAGGACAGCCCTACTTGAAGCAGTACGGCGAAATGGCGGCAAACCCTCCACAACCGGCTGCAGAGCCAACTAGGCCCTCCACGAAGCCACCAGTGGAGAAACAAATAGAGACTCGATTCTCTCGAGCCCTTCAAAAGGGTATAGCGGAAGGATCCACAACGCCTTACCGCTTTGATGTCTTGGCTCAATTGGCCAACATCCCGGCGCGGATCACCCTGTATGAGCTTCTAAGACTATCAAAGTCGACCCGCGAGGCTCTACAAGAAGCTCTGGCAAATGCTGAGGTCTTTATGACCCAGGTGCCAAAGAAGGAAGATGTAGAGAATTGTCTCCACACCTCCCAGAATGCTCCCTGCATTACCTTCACGGCAGATGATATGCAGGTTAAAGGGAAGCATGATCGGCCCCTGTACTTCACAGGTTACATCGGATCATCTGAAGTGAACCGCATTCAGGTAGATCTAGGGTCCGCACTGAGCATCATGCCCCGCCGAGTCATGCAACACCTCGGCATCCCTACTCACCGTCTGAGCCCTACACAGACGACCATCTACGGGTTCAATGCCAATGGCACCCGTCCGATGGGGAAGATCAAGCTCAAGTGCCAGATTGGGAGCCTCAAGTCAGAGGTGACGTGCTATGTTATCGACGCCGACACTTCCTACAATCTGCTGCTGGGACGACCATGGATTCACCGCAACTCCATCGTTCCCTCCACTCTTCACCAAGTCATGAAATACATTGACGCGAGTGGGAAGGTGCAAACGTTGATTGCCGAAAGGTATCCGTTTAAGGGGGTCGAAAATTATTTCACGGACTCCCTCCTATATCAGGATCCGGTGGATGAAACCCCGCAACTGGAAGTGCCAGACTCTGGTAATGAGGCTGACACTGAGCCCGAGCAAGAAGAGTGCCTGTGGAAGTTGGAACCACTTGTAAAGAGCACTAATAAGCTCGATGTTGATAATACCACCGACGATGCAGGCGGCTGGTATATTAATGAGAATTTAGACTTTGAGTATTTTTCTGCGTGTGCATCCGATTCGATACCGTCGGATACTAGTACCGACATAGACGATGATATCTGGTCGGCAATGGATGCTTTGACATCATTGCATGTACCAGAAAAATCATCTTTCGGGACATACCAGGATAATGGAGATGCGCAGGAATCTATATTCATGGTCCCGACAAGACGAAAAGGCCAAAAACCAATTCTTTTTGGGCGAATCTCGTCTGAACCAACTCCCCGCGAAGAATCGGAAAGCGAGGAGGAATCCCCTCAGCTCGACCATTATGAATCGAAAGCGCTCATAATGATGAAGCAAATGGGGTACGATCTAACCAACAAGCCCGGGTTGAACTTCGGCAAAGGAAGGAGAACCCTGCTTCGATCGTTTGTGCCGAAAGGGAAGGCCCCTGATTATTATCATCGGACGCGCAGGGGGTTGGGCTATGTATCAACTCCAATCCCATCAGCCTCCGGTTCTCAAGAATCGTCGATCAACGATCACTCTTCAGACACATCATCTTGGGGGTCAGATGTCAGTGTCGGCAACATCTTCAAGAAACTTTCAGTGAACATGGTTTCGACAAGCCGCCTGGAAGATGGAAATGAAGAAATGATCCAATCTGATACAGATCCATGGATCAAACATTTAAATGCTCTTTGGGATACCCGCTTTGAACAGCGTGAGCCACCCACAGAAGACAAGGTTGTTCAGATCAATCTAGGAGATGAGGCTAACCCTAAGCCCATCTTCATAAGTGACGGCCTGTCACCATCGGAGAAGAAGGATTTAATATCTCTTGTACAAGAGTATATAGACGTCTTCGCCAGGAATTATGAGGACATGCCAGGACTTGATCCTCAAGTGGCCATGCACCGCCTCAACATCAATTCGAACGTAAAGCCTGTCAAACAACAGCAGCGACGGTTCCGCCCAGAAATAATGGAGACAATTCAATCAGAAGTTAGAAAACTTATTGATTCTGGCTTCATCAGGGAAGAACAGCATCCCGATTGGGTAGCCAACATCGTCCCCGTCTCCAAAAAGAACGGGAAAATCCGGATCTGCATCGACTTCCGTGATCTAAACGAGGCCTGCCCCAAGGACGAATTCCCATTGCCGATCACAGATGTCATGATTGACAATACTTGTGGATTCGAACGAATGTCCTTCATGGACGGATTCTCAGGATACAATCAAATCAAAATGTATCCTGACGACGAAAAGCACACCTCCTTCAGGACTCCTCTAGGGGTATATTGCTATACTGTCATGCCTTTTGGACTGAAGAATGCGGGGGCAACCTACCAAAGGGCCATGAATGCCATTTTCCATCAGCAAATACGCAAAACGGTGGAATGTTATGTTGATGACATTGCGGTGAAAAGTCGTATTAAAGGAGATCACATAGCTGATCTGAAGGTGGTCTTCGACATCATGCGGGCTCATCAATTGAAGATGAACCCCGCCAAGTCCTTCCTGGGGGTAGCCAGTGGCAAATTCTTAGGATTTGTTGTGACTTCCACAGGAATCCATTTGGATCCGGAGAAAGTCCGCGCTATCCAAGAGATGCAACCCCCGAGAAACCTCAAGGAACTCAGGGGTTTACAGGGTCGATTGGCGTACATCCGCAGGTTCATCTCAAACCTCTCCGGAAGATGCCAACCCTTCGCTAAGCTAATGAAGAAGGGTGTCTCATTCATTTTGGATGACGCTTGCCAACAAGCGTTCGAGGAAATCAAGCAATACCTCACCCAACCACCAGTCCTTGCAGCCCCGGTGTCCGGAAAGCCTTTCCTAGTGTACGTTCGGGCAATGGACCATTCTTTGGGAGCTCTACTAGCTCAGAATGATGAAGAAGGACGAGAACAGGCAATCTACTATCTGAGTAGAACAATAATCGGAGCCGAACATCGGTACAACCCGATCGAGAAGGAATGTTTGGCACTAGTGTTCGCCATTCAGAAAATGCGACACTATCTGGTAGGCCAGACTATAAATGTCATATCAAAAGTCAACCCTCTGAGGTTACTTATGACTAAACCTTCATCGCTAAATGGCCGACTGGCAAAATGGGCCATATTGCTATCCCAGTATGATATGCACTTTCTGCCGCAGAAAGCCATAAAGGGACAAGCGGTCGCAGACTTCCTAGCTGAACACCCAGATCCGAGGGCAGCCAAAGTCTACGAGGATCTCCTAGACGAAGTGGCCGAAGTCTACCTGACTCAGACATCGTTCGAAAGTCAAGTGTGGCAACTTTTCTTCGACGGTGCATCAAGGACAAGCCCCAAGGGACACGTAGTGGCGGGGGTAGGAGTAGTACTTGTCTCCCCACAAAATTATGTGATCCCCCGAGCTGTCTCGCTAACAGATCCTTGTTCCAACAATGTGGCGGAGTACAATGCTCTATTAATCGGGATGCAGCTCGCCGATGAGATTGGCATTAAAAATCTCGAGGCATACGGTGACTCTAAACTCATCGTCAGCCAAATTCGCGGGGAGTACGAGGTCAGACATGAAGACTTGGTACCCTATTACAATGCAACTATCCGCATGGCCGAGGGATTTACAAGCTTCTACATCGACCATGTACCGCGCAGGCAAAATGCGCACGCAGATGCACTCGCATCCCTGGCTGCCTCCTTAGCTCTTCCAGTTGGGGCAATGGAGAAGATATTCGTCTACAGCCACGACCTGTATTGCCCGAGAAATGCTCTCGAGGATTATCAGGAGTCAACGGGAGGTCGTCACCGCGAAGAAGCACTTGAAGCGTCAACCGGTCCAGAACTTAAAGACTGACGATTCCCCTACATCGACTATGTCTTGTACGGCATCCTGCCTGAGGACGCCAAAGAGGCGACTGCCATTCGAAGGAAAGCCCCTAAGTTTTACTATAATGTGATTACACGAACATTGTATCGTCGATCGCATGACGGGATCTTACTCCGGTGCCTCTCACCAAAGGAGGCCCAGGAGGTATTGAAAGAGGCCCACGACGGTACATGCGGAGCCCATTAACCTGGCCCAAAATTGGCACATCGACTCCAAAGGTTGGGTTACTATTGGCCCAAGATGGTTGCCGACGCCGTCGCCTATGCCAAAAGATGTCACGCTTGCCAAATACATGGAGATTTTATCCATCAAGCACCAGGGTACCTCCACTCTACGACCTCTACATGGCCATTTGAGATGTGGGGGATGGATGTGGTTGGTCCTATCAGCCCACCATCATCAAAGGGACATCGGTTCATTCTAGCAATAACTGATTACTTTTCCAAATGGGCCGAAGCCATTCCTTTGAAGGAGGTGAAATCGTCGAACGTGATCAAGTTTGTGAAACATCACGTTATTTACCGTTTCGGCGTACCTCGGCGAATTGTCCATGACAATGGACCCCAGTTCATCAGCCAGGCATTCCAGAGATTCTGCGCTAAGTTCAGAGTCCAGAGTGTGTCTTCAACGGCATACTATCCTGCCGCTAATGGCCTCGCAGAAGCTTTCAACAAGACCATTGGCAAGCTTCTCAAAAAGTTTGTCTCGAAGAGTCAACACGACTGGGACGACAAGCTAGGCGAATGCTTATGGGCCTATCGCACAACAGTGCGAACCCCGACTAAAGCCACGCCGTTTTTCTTGGTATACGGATGTGAGGCCGTGCTTCCCCTGGAAATCCAAATTCCATCTCTACGCGTCGCCTTGACAGCGGAGATGACGACAGAGGAGAAGCATCGACAGCGACTCCAGGAACTGGAGGCCTTAGACGACAAGCGTCTGCAAGCCCAACAGCAAATCGAGCTCTACCAAGCTCGAATCACCAGAGCCTTCAACAAGAAAGTTAAAGTACGAACTTTTAAGAAAGGCGATCTTGTCCTAGCCGTCAGAAGACCCATGGTGATGACGCACAAGACAAAAGGAAAATTCCAACCCAAATGGGAAGGACCATTTGTAGTAGAGTCAGTCTACTCAAATGAGTCATATCGCCTCATAACTTCAAATGGCGATACACTCATGATGCCGATCAATGGCAGGTTCTTGAAGAAATACTATCCTTAGATGGTATTCTTCTGCTGATCAAGTTAAAAGTACACCCCTGATCAAAATAAGAAGAGCTTCTTCATTGATATCCAACGCCTCCAACGGCTAAGGATAGAGGAAAATGTTGGCTTTTAAGCCCAACATAAGTCTTCGACAACTTATCATGCTGAGGGGAATAGCATGGCTAGCCCAACTCAAACGGTAGTTGGTAAAGGCACCTCAAATCCGTTGATAGCTGAGGGTTTGCTAAAAAATCCTAAGTGGACTTGGCTCCACCCCTTCCTCCAAAATCCCCTACCAATTCTCATCCACAGAATGGTAGGTCTATAAAATACAACCATTACTAAGTTAACACTATACCTCTGGTAATGGAAACTTTTCAATATTCCTTGTCGAGTACAAATTTTGCTTGTCAACTCTACACGGAGTACCAAATTTTCAAATTTGCCAAGTTAACACTACACCTCTGGCACTTCAAACTTTCACTTGTCAATTCTCACCAATAGAATGACAGGTCCTCAAAGTTGCTCTCATCATGAGACAATCTTTGTCAAGTTAACATCACACCTCTGACAATTGCTGTTAAAGTTCAACACCACACCTCTAAACAGTGACCAAGTTTCTGTCAGGTTTAATATCACACCTCTGACAGTCACTTTTCTTCAGACTTCATATCGAAGCTGAAATGGATGATGCCAAGTTAACACCACACCTCTAGCATCCAAGTCATTGCTAAGTTCAACAATACACCTATGGCCATGACTTTCCCTCGGACTTCCTTATCCAAGCCGAGATGACCAATGCTAAGTTCAACATTACACCTCTAGCATTCCCTCATTGTCAAGTTAAACATTACACCTATGACAGTGACACTTCTGAGTTAAGTTAATATCTCACCTCTGGCTCACATCCTTGTCAAGTTAACATTACACTTCTGACAAGACTACTTTCAACCCGTTAAGTTAATATCACACCTCTGACGGTAACAAACTTTCCTAGATTCCCCACGAGTCTAGTCCCACTTGTTATTCTCTTCAGCAGAATAACAAGTCTACCTAAAAACATTGTTAGGTTAATACTACACCATCAACAGTGTTTCCCTCAAATCCCCAGTTGAGCCCAATCAAGTTAATCCCAAACACTTGATAAAAGTTCACCCTCCCTGGGGGTACCAATTCTACTTGTCGCTTTCTCTTATAAAGTGGCAGGTCCACTAAAAATTATTTCATCTTTGTCAAGTTAATATTACACCTCTGACAGTACTTTGAGAGTTCCTGAAATAGGATCTTTCCCTCCAAAGTTTGACTTGTTGAGATTATCATCATAATTTTGACAAAGTCGGAGATTCTTTGCTTCTATGGGTCTAAGACAAAAAAAAAAGTTCAAGACAATGAAAGAGGCAAAAAGAAAAGTGTCACTTTTATTTATTTTCAAGCATATGAAAGTGATACAAAACGCTCTCTTATACAATAAGATTGAGTGTTACAATTAAGGAGTACAAAGAAGTCCCTCTCTCTCTCAGAGGTTGCACTCACTCCTTGAAACCGCATCTAATTCCAAGTGCACGGTGGCTACAATAGAAGCTGGTTACACCACGATGCATGATGTAAACATCGAAAGCGCCCTAGCTGACTAAGCTAAGAGCAATGGTGTTCTTGAGGTCTGGTGGCAACAGAAGGTCCTGCAACCCTTCGTTCAGGCGCGTCTCTTTCCCTAGCAGGCCATCCAACGGACATAGACTGTCCTTGATGTCACTTCTGGGGTGGGAGAGGAAGAGGATCTTATCCGCCACCACAACCGCCGGAGCCCTCATCGCCGTCATGCATAGCCTGACCATCTCTTGCCAGCAGGCATGAATGGCAAAGCAGATCTGAAGAGACCTTGGCGAGGGTTGGGTCCTCGTCAGAGACGTAATATACTCTCTTATAGGTGACGAGGACCATAATATACTCTCTTATAGGTGAACATCGAACAAGTTCGCCGGCCAAAGCATCCTTCCAGGGGCCCAGCAAACCAGCAAGCCTACCTGCAAGAAATGAAACAAAAGGAATCAGAACAATCTGCAACTTAGTATGCTTCAACAGAGAAAAACTAAGTCGCAAGTGCGGACTGCAGACGCGGGAATGATCCACGCAGTCAGCCAAGCAGACGCGGGAATGACCCACGCAGTCAAGTGAAAGCACAAACGCCGAAAAGGCACAGACGCCGAAAATTGCCATCTCCTTGTTGAGTGAACAAGAGTTGCAAGGCTCGGGTCTGAAACCTTTTTGGAATTCGTTCAAAGCAGTGGCTATAAAATGCGCCAAGACAGTGGCTTAGAAACGCAAGCTTTGTGAACAAAGCCAGCGCCAAGTGCCAAAGACCCCTGCACTCGCGTCCAGAGAAGTTTAATTCTGTGGCGCAAATTCCAGAAGGAATGCACCAACACAGACTTCGTGAGGGGGTCCAGATAATGCCAAGGTACAGGCCGTGGTAGATTAAAATATCATGGCTAATCGGGACGGCGTACCAACAAAGGCTTCTACCAAGAGTCGGACTCTCCGCGTCCAGACGCGGACGTGCAAGATGATCAAAGAGACACTATGCCCCGAAGAGACCAAACAGGAGCATACAAGCCCTGGGTCATCTTCATCCACAGAGCCATCCTCATCCATGGAAACAACACTCTGAAGAAGATGAAGGTTCTCAGAGCGCTCGTTCTCAAAAAGAAAACAGTCCAAAGATCGGATTGAAGGGAGAGGGTGCGCCCTATTTATAGGCAGCCCCCGATGACTGCAATCAATCTGAACCGTCGGCCTTAATGACCACACGGTTGTCAAGATCCACTAAGGGACTGACGCGTGTAACGCCGCTTCGAGAACCGTCGCAGGCGCCAATCTCCAACCACCCGCATCGGTTCCTCATTAAAGGGAATTGACGCTCAAGACCAATAAGAAGCCGACGTGTGGATAACCGCTTCGGGAAACAGCGGAAAATCTGCATTCCCGATCATCAATAGAGATTTGAAGATCACATCAAATCTTTATGATAGGCTGTATGTAACGCCTGGGAGGTTACACCAAGACGCAGACTGAAGAAAACCGTATCCAAAATTCGCGTCCCCTCCCTAGATTGGATGACGATCACCCGCGTCCTAGAGGAATGTCCGCGTGATGCAAAGTCGCGTCCCCTCAGCAAACGGCGTCCTTTTTAAAGGAGAACACTTAGTCCATTCTGGGATTGATGGAAAATGCACAAGGCTGCGTCCCTCGCGTCTGTTCGATCCGCGTCTTTCCCAGCGAAGCAGATTCGCGTCCCTCCCTACAGACGGATGACGCGTCTTTGGAACTCATGGCCGCGTCTCCTTATGGATTGACGCTGCGTCTCATCAAAAGAACTTGGTTCTGCCCAAGTTCTTCTGGACTCAGGGCCGCGTCTCCTTATGGATTGACGCTGTGTCTCATCAAAAGAACTTGGTTCTGCCCAAGTTTTTCTGAACTGATACCCGCGTCTCCCTAGGAACAGAAGCCGCGAGTCGACGCTGCGTTTCATTGAAAGAACTTAGTCCTACCTAAGTTCAGTATTCACAGCCAGTGATCAAGAAGTTGGATTCATCCACAACTAAGCAAAGAAGATGGAACAAAGAGTGTCCTTTTTATATCAAAAGTGGATATAAACACTCTGATAAATAGAGTGCCCTTTTCTTTACAAAAAAAAAAAAAGAGAAAAGGAGGCTAAATGTCCTGGTTCGCCAAGGAACGGATTTGCTCCCTGAGATGATGCATCTTGATCTGACGTGCCTTCTCAGCCTCCATCATGGCCTGGACCCGCAGCTCCTCTTCAGATAGGAAGGGTTTTGCAGCCAGCTGCGCTCGCAGAGATTCCACCCTGGAAGAATGTAGAGACAGACTCTCTTCAGCTCGCGCCTTAGCCGCCTGTTGCTCCGCAAGCTCCTCTTTGATGGTGACAAGCTTCTTCTCATTGATCGCAAGCACAACTTCTGCCTTGGCAATGGTGTCCCGAGCTTTGGCAATGGTGTCCCGAGCACTGATGATGACGTGCTCCGTGCTCTGCATGACAATCTCGGATTCCCTTGAATCGTCAGTTAGTTTCTGACATTCAGCCTGGGAATATTCGAGGCTGCGGATCTCTGCATCTATTTGTGCCTCTGCCTCCTGTCGCTCTTGTTCTTGAGCAGCTAAGAGCCGGGTTAGGGTGGCCTGGGCCTCACTAGAAGAGCTGGCATTTTCCAAAGACTTCAGCTCGTGCAGGTTGTCTCCCAGTTGCTCCACCACCCGCAAACACGCTTGGGCAAGTGAGGGGCCTCCGGTTAATTCGACGTTCTCGGCCAGATTTCTGAGAAGCGTCTGGGCAAAATTGAAGGAGCTGCTTCCACGTAAGATGAGATCAATACATGATCCCATCGAAGCAAAGAATTGTTGCACCATCTGGCGTGCCAGTTCCCCCATATCGTCACCACCTGGGAAGCTTCCCGACCCCTTTTCTGTCACGGGATAAGGCGGATCTTCTCGCACAAGAGTTGTGCTGACCACCGATACGGCTAGAGCAGAAGTAGCCTCGGGTGCTTCCGGAGGTGTTATCTCGGCAGGCACCTCCACAGCTAATGACGGAGTAGCAAGCTCAACCTCCTCAGAAGCTTCAGCCGAGACCTGGGCTCTGTGGCCTCTTAGAAGGGTACCGACCGCTGCACTCTCTACCTGAACCCCCTTAGTTCCCTCTGCAAATTATTGCGACATTAGCCACAAAGGAGAAAAGCGAAACATTTAAAATATCAGAACTTCCTTACCATTTGGGAGGCCGGAGATGCCAGATCCTTGGGCAAATCTTGCGGAGTGGAAGTCTCCCTGGCTTCAATGGTAACCCCTTCATCCTGCAGAGCGGGTTCTTCCCCGACCTTAGGGGTTGCTTCCTCTTCCGGCAAAGTGGAAGCCTCCTCGGCATTAGTAGTTGCCCCTGCTGGAGTTATCTCGGCAACTAAAGCCGTAACCCCTTCTGGCTGGGTCAACTCTTGTACCATCTCCTCGATCTGCGAGGAGGATGCGGCTTCGACGTTCTCAGCCAATCCTGCAACATAAAAGGGAGAATGTTAAGGTCTCTTCTTCAAAATTAAAAGGGAAAGCAGGTCAAAAGGTGAAAAGAGTACCTCCAACGGGAATAATCGCCAGCTGTGATACCGTTGACGGCTCACCCCCATATAGTTCTTCCTCTGAAATATGGGAGAACTTACTCGGATCAGGAGGAGCGGGTTCATCACCGTAGTCAACATCGTCTTCAAAATCGCTTTCCCCTGAGAGTGAGGAAGACGATAGCGCCTCGCGCGAAACCTCTGCAGCTGGAGCCTTGTCACCAATTACCCCAGTAGTAGGACTAGGGTCAACTGCCCGAGGACTGGAAATGAAGACACAAGGCGACCCAGGTTGTTGTGCCTCATCTCTCCCTTCACGAGCAGGTGAAGACCCGGGTTGAACCGAAACCCCCGGAATATTGACATCTCCTCCGCTCATGATGTCGACCTCTAGCTGCTCATCCTCGTCAACAGTCGTGGCTCTGTCAACGAGCTCCCCTTCCTCCACAGACCTACGGTCTTTGCTGCTCGACCTAGGGGGGCGGATTAAATGATCATCCTCTTCAGCTATATCTTCTTCCCTCAGTGGCTCAACGACAGCAGGGATGTCTTCGAGTCGAGAGACTTCGGTCGTCAAGTCTCTCCGAACCTTCTTGGGAGTGGGTTCAGCAGTTGAAGTAGAGCCCTGGCGCCGCTTGCTCACCGCCTGTCGAGATTTAGTTGCTTGCGGCTCTGCCCTTGTTGCTCGCGACTCCGCCTTAGTCGCTTGCGGCTCCGCCCTTGGTGGTCGTGGCTCCGTGGCTCGTGGCTTCCCCCTCGTTCTTTTCCCGGCCTCCTTCTGAGCCTTCAAGTACTGGTCAATGATTTTCGAGGGTTTACCAGACTCTGACCTTGCTTCAAGACTTGCATTGATGCTCTCAATACACGAAGACGCTGGAAAAAAGTCTGGTGTCTGGATGGCTTGGGTGTACCAAGTGCAGAAGCTGAAGCTCGTACGGCACTTAGGCCCCTCGAGAGGTAGACGGAAAGTTGCTCCCGTCCCTCCAGCCACACTATAGTACCAGGCCCGAGCACCCTCGAACAGGTTCCCTTCGAAGGCGAGTCTAGCATTGGGGTTCCCGACATAGAGCTGATCATAGCCGAACTGTCGAGCGAAGCGATTCGGCATGTACGGCTCAATGGTGCATGACGTCCCTTGCCGGAAAAGCACATATCCGGGCCGAATATTGAGCAACCACCAGAAGGCTCCCGCGGATAACCTCGTGAAATCATCTGGGCCCGCGGAATCAATAAGTAGATCCCCGGAAGAAGCACCAGGGATCTGGGGGAGGCAACGATTGAGCTGGTAGTTCGCAGAGTCCGAAAGGCACTTCCGGACGTAATATATATAAGAATCACGCCAGCTCGAACCCTCCAACCGCTGCACAAAAGGGACAGAACTCTCCCTCCAACGCACCGCCGTCATCAAGGAAGGGCAATGCATCACGTACCAAGCCATGAGGTACGTGTAAGGCAGCTCGACCCGAGGGTTGGGACGCTTCACCGTCGAATTCCCTTCTGAGTCAACATACGGCTTTCCCTCGGAGTCTGCAGTCCTCGGTGGCTCGCAGAAATTCTTAGCTAGCGCCCGCAGCCCGCTCTGAATACCAGCCGCCACGGCCGGGAGAAGGGCTATGGGGTTACCATGAGCCAGGAGCACCGCCGGGTACACCACGTCAGCAACAATAACTTCATGTGGCAGCGTGGGCACCACACAACGCTTCAGCCACAGCATTAGAAAGCCCGCCAACAGCGCCCGATCGGAGATAGGGGTCCGGGCTTGATGGTGAAAGCTTTCAAAAACCAAGTCAGGGTCGAAACCGTCCTCGTTCGACTCCGTGGTGTAAAAACTGTCAGGAGCCTGGTCGATCCTGTCTTCAATCTCCCTATCGGAGCTGGGAGCCAATCGGGTTATCAGATGGTCTTTGGTGTTGACATTGTTGAACAAGTAACTGGCCCAAGACAGTTGCTTGACTCCCTGCGACCGCCATTTGGTTATTTGGCCGCAAATGTGGAAGTGACATAGCACTTCCCAGTAGGTCTCATATATTAGGGGAAACTCCTCCTTCAAATGGTAAAGCTCCACAGTGGTCGGGACATATTCCTCATAGGGAATGTCCCCTGTTGCCAATCCCGAGACTTCATGCAGCTCGTGCAGAGCGAGGCCCATCTCCCCGACCGGAGTGAAGAACGTCCCCGTCAAAGAATTATAACGCTCTAGAACCCCGAAGAAGTTCTGAGAGCTTTGAGGGATCCCCCACTGCACGGCTCTGACTGCCGAGTACAGTCCCACACGCTTTAGCAGATCCCCGAGCTCGGTAAGGACAAAGCCGACCATTCTACCCCACCAATAATTCTCTGTGGAACGGACCCACCCGGGCGCACGGAACCCAACCGGATAGTCACCCTCCGCTTCCATGAATGCGTTGAGGAAGGTAGTGCCAAGTTGTGGTATCTCCCCAGCCGGAACCTCAGACTTGCGCGACCCAGGGAAAAGACCGATAACTGACCTGTCATGGCTATCATGACGGTATACTTTATGGGAGCCCAAATCACCGAGAGTAATCTCAGGGACATATCGAGAGAGGTCCCATTCCATCTTCCGAGGGACGGACATGTGCTGGAAATAGGACAGCGGGAACATCCTCTCCATGTTCGGAAGAAAGAATCTTCCACCCCTTATTTGACGGAGCCATTTGTAAGTTCCGTCATACACGCGATAGCCGCCATCGTGGATACGATCTCCGAAGAAGAAGGCAGGCTTCTCTAGCTTGATGCCAGCATCCGTTGTGAATGCTGCATCAGTCATAAGCACCCGAAGAGTCCTCATGTCAACATTCGAGAGCTTCTCCTCACGAGCCTGCGACTTGTCAGCAGTCACAGGAACAGTCCTTTGTAACACAAAGGTCAAGTCCCGGTCAGCACCACCTACATGTCCAAAGTGGCGCGTCTTGGCAAGTGGAGTAGTGGGGTGTGGCGCTGCAAAAAGAAAAGGACACTTAGTTGGATACTCTATCAAAAGCAAGGAAAAAATGCTAAGTGTTCATAACCCACACGCAGAAGAGACACTGGACGCAGGAGTTATCAAATCCGCGTCCAGACCTGCGAAACCGCGTCCAAACGCGGAAGAGATACTGGACGCAGGAGTTATCAAATCCGCGTCCAGACCTGCGAAACCGCGTCCAAACGCAGAAGAGATACTGGACGCAGGAATTATTAAATCCGCGTCCAGACCTGCAGGATCCGCGTCTCCACCACATTCTCCTTGATGTCACTTCTGGGGTGCGAAAAGAAGGGAGTTATCCACCTTAACCCTTCCATCACCATAATCGCCAGAAGTTAAGGAGAGTAACTCCCTTCCTTTCACATCCCCAGATATCTAAGTGCTTGAACTCGGACGCTAGATTCATCAAAATCAGCAGCTGATGAAACAGAACGCAAGGATCAAATCCGCGTTCTGTGAACCAAGTCCGCGTCTGAACTCTTCACAATTGGAAATATCCTAAGTGAAGAGTCCAAAAGGCAGGACCTAATGGCACCGGGTCATCAAACTCGCGCCTCGGCTATCAACCCAAAGACTGCGTCTGGGAATCAAACACGATTTAAATTTGTGTGTTCTTAAGGGTTCTTTGAACTTCCTTTAATGGCGAAATTCACGCCTAAAAGGCAGTTACCTTGGACACCTTGGAGAACAATATCCTGCGCAGAGGAGGAGCTGCCCCTCCGGGCCTCGGCGACGGTCGCCTTTGAAGAAGAAGCAGTCGGCTTGGTCTTGGGTGCCATTGCTAATTCGATCCAAGTTTAAACAGATGAACGGAAAAGGGAAATTCTCTTTCTTAATTCTATCAGCGAGTGCGTTCGGAGAAGAAGAGGAATCTTCCCAACTGTGGCCTTTTATAGGCACAAGGATTCGCGAAGATACGCAGCGTATGGCCCGATGAATTCTGCGGCGAATCTCTGTTTGACGCGTGGAACAAAATCACTTTAACGCACAGAGAAGATCATGCGCCACGATTCTGCGGCAAATCTCTGTTCGACGCGTGGAACAAAATCACTTTAACGCACAGAGAAGACCATGCGCCACGACTCGGCAGTGAATCGTCGCTCGACACGTGGCACGGATCATTTAATGCGCCGGAAAATCCGCGCGCCAAAAGGCGAAATCCCGTCGGTTCCCCAGGCCAACTGGCAGAGCAATCATGACGTGGCACGGACTCGCACCCGACGGCCATGTCTCTTCGAGGGATATGCCCTATCAGCATCGCCATAAATGCGCCCAGACAATCGCGTCTATATTCAAAAGATGCGTCTTTCCGAAATTCGCGTCTTCAGCTGAACATCGCGTCTGCCTTATGAAGATCAGTCGCGTTTCCATTGCCAAAAGGTCGCGTCTCACTAAGAAGTCGCGTCTTTAAAGCAGTCTCGTCTCCGCTTTTCAAAAAGGAACCTGCGTTCGGCCTCCTGCTTCTGCAAAATCAGTTCAACAGTACACTGACGCAAGCAGACGACCTACCACTCCTGGCTTAAAGCGCACCCGTGACAGACTTAAAAGCAAACGGGGAGGTTTAGACTGTGTATCTAGACACTCAACATGATCAACTCTGGTGGCTTCAAAGAGTTCAACAGTACACTCACGAAGACCAACTCCAGAATAGATCAAACCTGGAGCATTAATAGTCTAGTCATGAAGGCAAATGCAGCTAGAATCCAAAGTATTTCGAAATCCGTCCCAGTTAACCGCGGAATATCGAAAACTTTGGAGGGGGTTCTGTAGGCTGTCTAAAAAATCACCAAGACAAGCCACCAAAACGCAGAGATCCAAGACCCAGACGCAAGGCTAAATGTGACAATCAAGATGCGAAAGTCCAAACCCGCGTCTCAGCATTAAGGCACGCGGGCCCGACACCCGCATCTCAGCCTCAAGACGCGAGAGTCCGAACCCGCGTCTCAGAACCAAGACGCGTAGGGTCCAAACCCGCGTCTCAGAACCAAGACGCGTAGGGTCCAAACCCGCGTCTCAACCTCAAGGCGCTAGGGTCCAAACCCGCGTCTCAACCTCAAGGCGCTAGGGTCCAGACCCGCGTCTCGGTTACAACCACCCCGATTATGGCGCCGCTCACCGCCCATGTAGCGGGAAAGTTGGCCCTCATCGTGGAACACTTTTAGGGGGCACGATCACCCCCTAAACCTCTATAAATAGCCCCGTCACTATGAAGAGGGAGGGAACTTTTGGAGGGGAAGGGGGCAATCAGCATCAAGGTCAATTCTTCAGCAAGTTCGCTGCGTACGAGCTAGCTTTCGCCTACCTTCTCTTCGAGAGTTTTGGTAGACAGAGCTGAGTTACTCTTTCTACCGGCCAAAGAGGAGATCCCAGAAGGACGGTCATCTGGTCAACGGAGAACAAGATTCACTCTCCACCGCCACACGAAGAACCCAGCATTAAACAAAGGGGGAATTCAAGATTCAATATTCTCCCTCCCTTGTAACCGGAAGGAACAGTTTTTGTTGTAATCCTTTTCATTTGATTCAAGGAAAACTTTTACCGCAAATTCTTGTCTCTCTCCTTTCCCGGGTCATACAGATATCATATGTGAAAACTGTTAAAGTAATAAGTGTGTAGTGCAAATAAGAATAGTATTGTAATTTTTTATTTATTATCATCTATACAAAGAAGAGGTTATTCTCATATAGGGTAAGTGATCAAGCCGTCTATTTTCTCTAAAATCTAAGGTGATATCAGAACCATCTCTCTGAAAAAATTTCAATCATTAAAATCTTCTTCTATTTATCATCATCGTCACGCAAACAACGAATCTGTGTTGGACCGCGCTCATGTAGCCATGCCCAGCACGGGCCATCGCTTAGAGCCCTCCCTAATCTCCTTTTCGAAACCCTAATATCTACAAAACCTAGATTCAAAATCTCTTCATTAAAAATTCTCCAAAAATTCTTATATTCTCAACTGAGTCAACTTGCAACCTGCAATCTCGAGTCACGATCAGTCGTTGAGCAACTCGCGATCTTC
The DNA here is from genome assembly GCA_038442645.1 of Agave tequilana. Lineage (NCBI taxonomy): Eukaryota > Viridiplantae > Streptophyta > Magnoliopsida > Asparagales > Asparagaceae > Agave > Agave tequilana. Next base: position 92,189 of record JAVJIF010006650.1, on the reverse strand, counting down.
ATCCTCTCGACGATATCTCTGTAACTCGATATCTACATCTCTGATCTCAGCCTGACCTCGCCATCAGCCGCTTCTTCATCAACGATGGCAGCATGCCTCATCTACAACCTCAGCTGCCTGCAAGATCTCTAATCTACAACCGACCTCTCATCTGATTTGCAAGTACCTCGGATCTACAAGCAGCCTCCCCGACCCTGAGTGTGACTCCCCGCTTCGATTGGCACACCTGCCTAGACTCGATTGCAACCACAGATCGGCTTCCTCTCCTCGCCAGATCGTGCGCACAAAGCTTGCCTGTGCAGATCTGTGCCCCGTGGATCCAAAAGTATATCTTCATATTCTTCAACCCGAACCCAGATCCAATTGATTGAGATTTTTAAAGAATAAAAAGAAGTTCAGATTTCTTAGTCTCAATGCGAATCCGCTGTAGCAAGGCTCAAGCGGGTCGTGATCCTCAGGGAGGATGCGATGAAAGCTTTTCGACTCGATTCCTCTGTATGCTTCAAGTAAGAAAAGAGAGATTAGATCTGAGATAAAAAGATGATATTAAAGACGTGGTTTTGCTGATCTTCTACCACAACCCTATTGCAAGTTAAGGAGCTAGATCTTCATCTTAAGATGTAGGTAATTCACCTTAGGTCATTACAAATAATTCAAGTAAGAAAAATCAATACTAGACTCTAGCTAGTTACATTATTTAAAAGCCCAAACTATGGTTCATCCTAACATCTAGGTACAGCCTAATAAAAGACGAATCTCAAATTTATGCTGTCCTAGTTCTTAAGTTTGAAGTCATGAGAAGTCTTTTTAATATGCAACCTATATTAGGAATTCTAGGTATTTGTTTAATCTTCTAGAAAAGTTATTTTTAAACCTAGGGTTTTTATAGATGTTCATTAATCAGATCTAGGCTTAACTGTTCTAGGGTTGCTTCAAGAATCTCAGCAAACCACTAGAGAGAATTAGTTCTTCATTATTTTTTTTTCTTTTCAAATTATTTATATTTTTTTATTTAATGAGAAAGAGTGCAAGAAAATAAAGAAAAAGAAAACCAGAAGAGATCACAGATTAAAACAACAATCAGAGAGATCGCAAAAAAAATAAAATTGCAGAAATTAAATGAGAACAAAAGAGTGACCTTTACTTCAGATGAATCTCCAGTTACAAAATCTTCTCCTTCTCCACAACGTACATGATGGAAAATACAATTGTGCAGAAATTTAGAAAAAATAGCTAAAAGAAAACCCTAATACGTCTCTGGATGCCCTTTCTGCTGCGCCTGCACGGATATTTATAGTGCAGAAGAAGATAGAGTCCCGGATGAAGTTGTAGACGAAATCTGGTAGTCAGACTTATCCAGAATGTCGCGGAATCTTGGGTTTTGCCGCGGATTTGCGGCATTTTTGTGGAATCTGGCCACGCGCTTTGGCGCGTGGCCTCACCTGGTCCGTCCATGTGGGCGCCTGCTTCTGGAAGTATGATCCTGGCTCTTTATGTTGGGATTTCGAGATAACTTGATAATCATGTTACCTAGATTTTGAATTCTCCCATTCTCTTTTAAACGAATTTCCTTATCTCTGCACTCTTTTCATTCTCATCTGCAAGAGTTTAGGGTTGGGTAGAAGTCTATCCTTCCTCATCTTTGATATTTGCAACTTCAGCCCTTTGTGTATTTGCACTTTGACAATCTGCTATTTGCACTTTGACTCTTGGGCTTCAAATATGGGCTTGGATCTGGGCTTTTGGGCTCTTTAAGCTTTATTTATTGTTAAAAATAAGAACTCGAGGCCTGCACACAATAAATACAAATTATTAATAAATGTGCAGAATTAAATGAATAAATATGAAAATGTGATGGTAAATATGATGATAAAAATGCACTTTTCACTGCCAATCACACCCCCACACTTATCTTTTTGCTCGTCCTCGAGTAAAAACAAAGAAAAGAAAAAGAAATGAAAAGTTAATCTAACCTAACTCACTTTCGTAGGAATCACGATTGCACTTAGCACGTGCAACAAGCCGTTAAACCTCTAGGTTACCCTAGAGGACGAGTGTTGTCTCGTGAGGGGTTTTCAGCGGATTGCACCCACAAAATCCATAAAAAGGAAAATATTTGAATTATTATTGAAGAGACTAAGTAGTCTATAAGTTTTAGGATCCTCATTTTTATTCATTCTTCAAACCTGGTCTTTATAAAGTCAATTGTTATTCATTTTAGGTAAGGATTAAAATTGAATTTCTAATATAGTCTTTTTCGTTACCAAAAGTCATACGCTCCCTTGTGAATCTAGGAATTCCTTAACTTGGACTCTCATGCCTCTTTATTATTTTATAACATCATCTAATTTTCTTTCGTGTAAGTATCAAGGCTTCTTGAGGCCCTCATACCTAACTAATTGACTATTAGCTTGTTTTCCATTATGTTTGCAAAGGGGGAAAACTTACAAATAAAAAGTTTGAGGAGCTAAATTACAAGTATTCTTAAAAAGATTACAAGTAGATCTCCTCAGAGATTCTGGAGAAGTGTGCCGATAGGAGTCTGGTCAGCGCGCGACCACTTTGTCCCTTTGACGATGCGAGCGATGAGATTCCCTTCTCGCCTGGTTCCGGGAATCAGAGAATAGAGGATTGGTAGAACCCTCTGGCTACTTCTCAAAACCACTTCTGTGAGGAATTCCTTCTCGCCTGGTTCCGGAGATTCCTTGAGGAAAAGAGGTTGTTAGGGTATCGCCACCCTGAGAAGAGAAGTATTTCTCTTGAAAGGTCTCTGAATTAGAGATTGCACGGTGCGTTATGAAGAAGTCCGATCTTTGAGAAGACGCCAATCTCGCCGATGATCAATTGATGATCCTCCTCGATCCGATGCGATGCGATGCGATCCCTCTCCCTTGTGCCCCTGACGGGCTATTTATAGGGAGAGCAAGGGTATAATCGTCCCCTTGAAGATATGGAAACAGATTGAACCGAATCTGTTTGAATCTGGAAAGTAGCCTTGCTGCGAGGCTAGGATAGGAGCTAGAAAATGGCAAGTCGGTTGATCTTTCCGATGTGTTATGATGCTTTCCATATCATTGATTGATTCTCCTTGATCCACTTACTCGTTTCAAGAGAGTCAAGAGATTGTGGCAATCACCTGCCATATTTGAATCCTGATTGGATTTGATTAGCTTAGATCCGATCTTATCAGGAGATTTGATTGGTCAAAGGTTGACCATAGCAGGCTGATGGCGGAGCTGCCCGCTTTGAAGCTCATAGCGGAGCTAGAGGCAATTCCTGGCGAAGTCCGAAAAGAGGCTTTTCGGCGAAGCTGTCAGTTAGCTTCCTGGCGATGCTCTGGATGACGTTAGCCTCTCAAGCGAGGCTATCTCTTTGGGCTAATGTAATGCTAAGTGCTAGCATTTTAGACCTGCTGAGGTCTGTTTAGAAACAATCCGGGTTCACTGTTCTGCTTGCTGGATCAGTGGAGTCCAAACCGCTTCCTCGTCCCTTGGAGTTGGGTGAAAAACTGGTCTTCAGCTCGTCTGTCCCTTGTCTTTTGTAAATGTCAACAAGTTTAGACATCGTTTGGACCAATGAGAATCTTGTCTTTTTAAGTGTCAACAAGACCCCCTTCAAAGTTTTCGAAAGTCTGCAATAGCCCAGACTTCGAAATACTTTGAACTGCTATGATGGTGGTGTGGAGTCTGAACATCGCCATGATGGTTGAGTTCAGCTTCGCCTTCAATCCTGCTTTGGGATGTAGATTCGCCGAGGAGTCATGTAGACTCGCGTCTGGGTAGCTTCGCGGCTAGGTAAGTTCGCTCTGGAACATCTGTCGCTTTCCCGAGGCCAACTGCCGTGGGCCAGTTACGAGGAGGATTACTCCTTTCTTCATGCTGATCGAGGGAGATATTCTCCGATTTGCACGTTTCCAAGGGAGGATATTCCCTTTCTTCTAGGCGCAATAAGTGCCTTTTATGAGGGAGACGTTTTCTTCCCTTGTACGGTTCCAATGGGAACCGTCCCTGTCATCAAGGCGCAATCAATGCCTTAAGTGCGCTCGTGCTTCCACGCTTGAGGTGGTTGCGCTCAGGCCATGGGGCCTATAAATAGGACACTTGAGGTCCTCTGAAGAGAAGTGCCTTGCCTTTCTTCTTCCCTTCTCTTGGTTGTGAGAGATACTCAGATCTCAGAATTAGTGGGAAAGTCCACCCTGGTTGTCTAATCGGCCAAGGACCAGTAAGTCTTGATCATTCAAAGACTTCACTGCTTTTTAGGGAACTCATCTCCCTTGATTTAGCTTTGGCAGCTCGCTTCAGGGATTAGCTTCCCTTGTTCTTCATCTTGCAATTGGCTGCTGCAGAGAAGGATCTCATCATAGCTTTCTGTGAAGCTATCATCTTGGCTTGATCAGTGAAAGATCGTTGCTTGTTAAGTCCGCTGCGCAGGCAGGACTTGGGACTTGGCTTCTTCAATAGTTGAGCCAGTCTTGCCATATTGGCGAGGTTGAGACTGTTCTTCACAAGATCAGTCTGACTTTGCCGTATAGGCGAGGCTAGGACTTGGCGTTTGCTGAGCCAGCCCATGGTTGCTGTGCAGGTGGAACTTGTCCTCTGCTGAAGTCGGATTGCTTTGCCGCTGAAGAATCTGACTTAATGTTTTTGCAGCTCTTTCTGTGCTTAACTGCTAACTTGCTTCAATTTGCCTTGCAGCGAGCTATGCTTGCCAGTCTGGTGACTTGATGGAAGAAGCCATAAAATTGCCTTATGCTTCCCCGGTTGAAGCTTTACTTTTAAGCAGGAGGAACAATTCGGGGCAGCGGATGCGCGTCCCAGGGGCTGTTGGCAGCCTCTTATCCGAGATGATTCGATCTGAGGTGAGGCTGGCTGCCGACTTTCAACTTTGGTGGCCTTCGTCGGGGACGATCCACTTTATGGGAGTGGGCCTCATGCCCGTCAGATCACTAGCATCAAAACTAGTTCCCATTATAGGTGATCTGACGTGTTGGCGGCGATAAGCTTTTATTGCCAGGCTTCAAAAAAATGGCCTGGTAAGATCTGCCATTTTTGTGGAGAAAAATGACCGTGTCCTCGCGGCCCCATCTGCTCATGTGCGAAGGATTACGGCCTTGTGCAGGAGGAAGGCCTTTCCTGTCCCGTTGGTCTGGTCTGGAAGCAGATAAAACCGCTTGTATGCCTTTTATGCAAATGGCCTTGCTAGACAACTAGGTGTGTTTGTATGAAACACAACTTTGATGTAATATCGAATGTATCTTTGCTTTTAAATCAATGAAAGTTCATTGTCTGATCATCTGATTTGCTTGCTTTCACTGAGAGTCTGGCCATAGCTGGGCTGAACTGTATGCAGAGTTAAGGACATTGTCCTTTCTTCGAATGATCTTCGCGAGACCGGCATGTCCCGCAAACAGCAGCCTCTTTGGCGGGCTAAGGTAGACCTCCTGGCGAAGTCTTTGAAGGTTTGTGCGAAGCCCGCACTTTGCTCCTGCGCGGAGTTAACCCTTTAGTGGGGTTGAACCGTCGCATTTTGGGAAAAGCGCCTTAGGCGCTTTGGGCACTGTTTCGAATTAATTCGAAACGGCGGCATGTGCCCTTTTTCGAGGCCTTGATTTAGGCGCTGATTGGCCTATAAAAGCTCGATCGGACTGAATATGGGAAGATCTCCCTTTATTTTTAGAGAACTTTCTATCTCTTCCTCTTCTTCTTCCTCCTTTGCTTCAGAGTACTTTGAGCACTCTTGCATTCCTTCAATGGCGCCCAAGAGACGAGCGGGAAAGGAAGCAGCGACTTCTGCAGCGGAGGGTCCTCCTCCTCCGTTCATTGAGCGACCAATCGCTGGTAAGAGACTCTCCATTTGATTAGAGAGTAGTCTTCATCCTTTGGAGTCGATACTCGGCTATTAGGACGATCGAATATGATCTGTCCTTATCAGGGAACTCGTTTCCCTTAACTTCCCTATTTTACTTGCACCAGGGAAGTAAGAACTGAACAGTTCTTCCCTTGGGCTTCCATAGGAAGCCATTGCTTGGGGTAGTCTTCATCCTGTTGAGGAACAGGATATGGGTCGTGTGCCTTCAGTCGTGGCCACGAAGGACGACCGTTGGTCATGAAGTCCTTTTGATGACGTCAGCCCTTAGGGCTATGCCAGTTCCTGCAAAGATGCAGTCTTATCTGTGAAGCGAAGCTTTTTATCAAAGCTATTATCCCGCTGTTTCCTGCTTACTGGGCGAGGCTATGCCTTAGCGAATTTTTTGTCTTCGCGTCCATTTGATCATAGTTCATTTTTTTTTGTTTTTGCAGTACATTACGCCTCCGGCCTTCAGAACAGTCTATTTGGCGTAACCAGTCGAGCAGGGAGCATCAGCTTGCAGTTCATCGGGCAGGCTTCCTGTTCAGTGAGCCGAGCCCCCTTGTACGGGATACGCTCATTCAGAGCGGTGGCCCGCAGGCCATGCGGAGCATCTTGACTACGGCTCCATTTGAAGATATCGACCGTCAGGCTTACAGAAAGCCTGACTTCATGTTCGGGGATGCTGCACCAGATCCCGATCGCCAGCTACAGGCCGGCGAAGGCCAGTGGATCTTCCAGTTGGATGGCGAGAGATTCTATCTCCCGTCTACTAAGCGGCATTTCGCTTTGTCTTCCTTCGCGAGCGTGACTCAGGCTCGGAAGATGGCGTGGGGCGTGAGCCTAAATGCCGAGTCTATAAGTGTCGGGAGGTTGACATTCCAACCGGCTATTCGAGGGCAGGCCCTCCTCGTAGCATAATAGGGCTATACCCTGGGAAGGTGTCGCGGGACCTTCCAGTAGGAGAGAATCCAGCTGCGGCGCCGACCTTCGGTACTCAGTTCTGCGAAGCTGACGGGAACTACCCCGCCACAGATTTCAGGGCTCCTGGTTGGGTCCACCCTCCTAGGTCATGGTGGGCGGAGTTGACCAATTATATCCTCAATCATTTTGAGGGGGAATTAGAGAGGTTGAACCTCTATGAGGCCGTCAGGGCGACCTGCTACGGCATCGAGATGAAGGTGGCGTGCTTCTACGCCATTCTTGAGTTGTACTGCCCAGCCTCGGGGACTTTCTTCACCCCGGTTGGTGAATTGGGCATGGCCTTGCATGAGATGCGAGAGATCTCTGCTTTGCCCTTCGGGTCTCTCCCATATGAAGAATATTTTCCTTGTGAGACGGAGTTGGCTCTCTTGGAGAAGCAAGAGCCTGCTTTGCTTGAGACATATCGGGAATTGATGTGCCACCTGCACATTTGTTCCAGCATCCACACTGGTGGCAAGGGTAGCTCGAAGAGCTTGAAGAGCTGGGGGAACTACTTGTTCCCGGATATGACTAGTGAGCCCGAGGCAGCTCATTGCGGAGTTGCTGAAGAGGACATCTTGGCAAGGATGGAGGTGCATGCTGAAAAGGACATCGTCGTGACAGAAGATGATGGTCCTTTCGAGAAGGGTGATGTTCTTCGGAGCTTTCACCATCAGGCCCGTCGGCCTATGTCTCGCAAGGCGTTGCTGGCCGGCTTCTTAACCATCTGGTTAAAGAAGTGTGTCGTGCCTTCTTCTTCGGGTGACATTGTTCACCCGAATGTGCTGCTGCCCGCCGTTCGCTTGGTCCATGGCCACCGTCTGGGTCTTCTCCCAGCCATGGTGTGTTGTATTCAGAGGGGCCTTCGTGTTCTGACGGAGGCTTTCTGCAGGCCGATGGCGTCAAGGCGGGGGAAGGGTGCCGTCCTGCCTTGTGACGGACCCAATCCTAGGGTAGGTTTACCGTACACCTACTTGATGGCGTGGTTCGCCTTGCACTGCCCTACTTTAATTGGAGCTGGGGAGGACCCTCCGCCGGGTGTTCAAACGGCGCTTCTCCGTCGTTTTGAAGGCTGTTTGTGGCAGAAAACTTATGTGGCCGAGGCCCGTAAGTTAGTGCGTCGTTATGACGCTTACAGCCTGTTCCGCTGTTTTCCTCGCCTGCGGGGTGCAGGATACAACGAGGAATTCCGTGATGTGGAATCAGGTCGGTCCCCCATGAGTCGGGGTGTTTTCGAGTGGCTGGTGTGTATCCGGCCCTCGCATCTGCTGTACCGGAGTGGGGATACCTGCTACATGGAGCCCTACATCCCGAGCCGGTTCGCCCGCCAATTTGGGTATGACCAGTTGTATGTGGGCAACCCGAATCCGGACCTGGCTTTCATGGGGAGCCTCATTGATGGGGCTCGTGCTTGGCGGTTTTTTACCGAGGATGGCACTGGAGCATGGCTACGCACGCCGTTGAAGGATCCCGGCCTATGGACGACCCTGTGTTTCTGCCAATGGTATGCGGCTTCGAACTCTACACCTGCTAGGTTTAACGTCAACCGTTCGGGTGTGAGGTTAATTTCTCATCGGATGAGGCAGAAGGCTTCTGATAAGATGGAGGGCAAACGAGTCCGTGTTCCTGGCATAGAGGAGTTCATCGCTATAGATGACAGCGAGGCTTCTGATGCGGGGAGCCCTCGCTTTGAGGCAGAGACAAGGGCTGATGCCCACGAAGCTGGTGCTCGTGAAGCCGGGTCTGGTGTAGTGGGAGCAGCTCCCCCACAGCATGTGGAAGAAGTGGAGGAAGAGGATTCTGAGGTCCACTTCAAAAGGAAGCGTGGGAGTGGATCCCGTAGGAAGTCGTCGGCGAAGAGGCCCCGTCGTCATGCTCCTACAATTGCGGTGGAGGGCGAACCCTCTACTGCGCTTCCTTCTGCTGCTCCATTAGTGGCTGAGCCGTCGGTTGCTGAACCGACTACTGGTAAGATGGGCCCCCATCTAATATGCCTTCAGCGCACTTTTAATAACTCATCATTTGCTTTTTTTTTTTTTTTTTTTTTTTTGTTGCAGGAGCTGAGGCAATTGGAGGGCAAGGGGAGCACTACGATCCCCTGTTTACTTATGGAAGTGCAGCTGGTTCCTTTGCTAGCTCGGAGGAGTCTGGGGATCATGCGGCCGATATTGGCCCTTCGGGCGCTGGGACTTCTAGAGGAAGTCCTATGGCATCCAGCTCTGCCGGATGGTCTGCGGAGGAATCGGCGAGTGGGCCGGCTATCCGCGTTGAGTCTGGTAAGAACTTTCCGATGGGACCCCTGGATTCCGATGCGGCTGACGAGGTGACATCGGCCTTGGTAAGACTAAGATCTCTTGGTCCTCGCCTATTTGTTGCATCTCCTTTTTGACCTTGGTTTTGTTGCAGGTATTCGTCCCCAAGGTGCATCAGCTTCGAAAGAAGCGGAGGGTTTTCCTGAAGGGTCAAAGGGCGATATGAGCGCTTCGACCGGGGCAGACGCAGCTGTGTTAGATGCGCTGTATGGCGACCTGCCTTCTTATCAACCCACGTCAGCTGAAAGGCGAGAGGTTGCAGGGGCGGCAGTCCCGGAGGTATCCTCACTTCCAGTCACATCAACGAGCGAGGTGCAGACTGTTTTGCCGAATACGGCACTGAGGGTGATTGTGAGCCCTACCTCCCCGACGCTGGTAGTTGAGCCTGCTGCTCAAGAGGTGGTTGCCAGTCCTACCTCCGCGGTGGCTGGCGTGCTGGTGTCGCTGAGGACTCCGCCGAGGTCACCTTTGGCTTGCCCTGCTGCAGTCGATGCTCCCGCTTCTTCTTCTGTGGCGGTGTCGACTGGGTTGGTAGATTACTCCGAGGTTGTCTCAAGGGTCGATGAAGCTGAGAATGACTTTATCGGTAATCTGGTCGACAGCTTCTATAACAGTTTGGAGCAGACTATCGGTCTAGTCTTGAAGGGCTCGCCTGTGCCATTTTCGAAGCTGAAGATGGTCCTCTCCCGTGGCATTGAGTGTATCCGGGACTTTGAGGGGTACCATCAAGCTGCTGCTCTAGAGCTCCTGGTAGATGACCTTGAGAAGGACGTGGAGGAATGGCGCCATTTCCATCGTTCCGACGCAGCGTCTTTGGCTGATGAACGGCTGGCCCGTCTTGTCGCCCAGAAGCGCGAGGCTCAGCTCGCTGCTCAAGAGGCTGTTGAGGCTATCTCCTCTGACTTGAGGTCCTTGGAGGCAGAGGAAGCAGAGGTTGGGAGTGCAATTGATGCTTCCAACAGTGCTCTTCTTGACGCTGAAGATAAGATCAAGAGGGCTGAAGAGATGATCCGAAAGGCAAATCTCCTCTTGTCGAAGGCTACACAGATGCGTCATGAAGAGTCTACGCGGCTTAAGCAGCTCAGGGCCCGAAGTGAGGAACTGGCGGAGCGGAAGTCATCACAGAGGGCGACTTTGGCGGAGACCGAGGCTCGTCTGGCTCAGGCGGTGGACTTCGATGAGGCAGAGCTAAGATCACAGGCGCTGGCCCAGGCTGAAGATGACAGGAGGACGCGGCTAGCTTCGCTCGGAGATCGGATCCGATCTTATCATGTACGCCTATAGGCTCCTCCATGTATCCCATCCTTTTGGATTTAATAGAAAAATTTTTCTTTTGTCGTCTGTTGTTTAGATAATGAGACATGACTGTCTGTTGGTTCAGGGGTTGTAGTAACATAACCGAATGGGACGTTGCCAGTCTCGAGGTTAGCCCTTTACGGGGCTTGAAAGGAAGGGAGATACTTGCCTTTTGTAACTGTCAGCAAGCATCGAGATTGAGACTTAGCTGTCAGCTGGTTCAGGGGTCGCAATGACATGACCAATTTGAGACGCCACTAGGCTCAATGGTAGATGAAACTTGGCTATCTGCCAGTTCAGAGGTCGCAATGACGTAACTGGTTGAGAAGCCACCAAGCTTCAATCAATAGGTGATACTCGTCTTTTGTAAATGTCAACGAGTATCGAGACCTGTCTTTTGTAAATGTCAACAGGGCTCGGGATCGAGACTTAGCTGTCTGCTGGTTCAGAGGTCGCAATGACATAACCAATTTGAGACGCCACTAAGCTCAATGGTAGATGAGACTTGGCTATCTGCCAGTTCAGAGGTCGCAATGACGTAACTGGTTGAGAAGCCACCAAGCTCAAAATAGGTGATACTCGTCTTTTGTAAATGTCAACGAGTATCGAGACCTGTCTTTTGTAAATGTCAACAGGGCTCGGGATCGAGACTTAGCTGTCTGCTGGTTCAGAGGTCGCAATGACATAACCAATTTGAGACGCCACTAAGCTCAATGGTAGATGAGACTTGGCTATCTGCTAGTTCAGAGGTCGCAATGACGTAACTGGTTGAGAAGCCACCAAGCTCAAAATAGGTGATACTCGTCTTTTGTAAATGTCAACGAGTATCGAGACCTGTCTTTTGTAAATGTCAACAGGGCTCGGGATCGAGACTTAGCTGTCTGCTGGTTCAGGGGTCGCAATGACATAACCAATTTGAGACGCCACTAAGCTCAATGGTAGATGAGACTTGGCTATCTGCCAGTTCAGAGGTCGCAATGACGTAACTGGTTGAGAAGCCACCAAGCTCAAAATAGGTGATACTCGTCTTTTGTAAATGTCAACGAGTATCGAGACCTGTCTTTTGTAAATGTCAACAGGGCTCGGGATCGAGACTTAGCTGTCTGCTGGTTCAGAGGTCGCAATGACATAACCAATTTGAGACGCCACTAAGCTCAATGGTAGATGAGACTTGGCTATCTGCCAGTTCAGAGGTCGCAATGACGTAACTGATTGAGAAGCCACCAAGCTCAAAATAGGTGATACTCGTCTTTTGTAAATGTCAACGAGTATCGAGACCTGTCTTTTGTAAATGTCAACAGGGCTCGGGATCGAGACTTAGCTGTCTGCTGGTTCAGGGGTCGCAATGACATAACCAATTTGAGACGCCACTAAGCTCAATGGTAGATGAGACTTGGCTATCTGCCAGTTCAGAGGTCGCAATGACGTAACTGGTTGAGAAGCCACCAAGCTCAAAATGAGTGATGAGGTCTCGTTTTCACGAGGAAATCACTGTCATAGGTTTAATGTTAACATAACAGTGAGATATATGTGGTCCTACCATTCTATGGATGAGAATTGGTAGGTGATTTTGGTGATCTCATTCTCACGGGGAGAAATGAGGGGACTGCTGTCATAGGTTTAATGTTAACGTAACAGTGGAGTATATGTGGTCCTACCATTCTATGGGTGAGAATGGTAGGTGATTTTGGAGAGGGAATCAAATGGGAGCAGGTCCCTTGGGATTTTAAGCAAACCCCCAGCTACCAGCAGGCTTGATATACTTGGAGAAAGGGAGAGGCTCTCTTTGTGCGTATTCCGGACGCGCGGATCTCGATCAGAGGTGTAATGTTAACTTGATCGAGAGCAAGATCCTTGATTAAGGATAGTACTTTTTTAAGAACTTGCCATTGATCGGCATCATGAGGAGGTCGCCATCTGCAGTTGTAAGGCGGTATGCTCCGTTTGAATAGACTGTCTCTATCACAAACGGTCCTTCCCATTTAGGCTGAAATTTGCCTTTGGTCTTGTGCGTCATAATCATCGGTCGTCTGACGGCTAAGACTAGGTCTCCTTTGTGGAAGACTCTCTGCTTGACCTTCTTATTGAAGGCTTTTGACATCCGAGCCTGATATAGCTCGATGTGTTGCTGAGCTTGTAGCCGCTTCTCGTCCAGGGCTTCGAGCTCTTGAAGACGCAAGCGATCATTGTCTTCTGATGTCATCTTAGTAGTCAAGGCTACCCGCAATGATGGCACCTGGATTTCCAATGGGATGACCGCTTCGCACCCATATACCAGGGAGAAAGGCGTATTGCCTGTCGGTGTCCGGACCGTAGTCCGGTAGGCCCAAAGGCATTCACCGAGCTTTTCGTCCCAATCTCGCTTGTTCGAGGAGACAAACTTCTTGAGCAGCTTGATGATTGTCTTGTTGAATGCTTCTGCTAAACCATTGGCGGCAGGATTGTAGGCGGTTGAAGCCACATTCTGAATTCGGTATTTATCGCAGAACCGATAGAACCCTTGGCTTACGAACTGGGGACCATTGTCATGGATGATCCGTCTGGGTACACCAAATCGATGGATGACCTGGTGTTTGATGAAGCTAACCAGATGGGAGGTTTTGACTTCGGCCAATGGTATGGCCTCTGCCCATTTTGAGAAGTAATCGGTTATTGCCAGGATAAACCGGTGACCTCTTGCCGAAGAGGGACTGATTGGCCCTACGACATCAGTTCCCCATGCTTCAAATGGCCATGAAGCAACAGTAGGGTGGAGCAACTCCGAAGGTTGGTGTATGAAGTCTGCATGGATCTGACACGCCTCACACCTTCGTGCATATTGGGTGGCATCGGCCATCATGGTCGGCCAGTAGTACCCAAGTCTGTGCAGCCTGTCTTTAAGCTTGGACCCGGCTGGTGAGCTCCGCAAATGCCATCATGTGCTTCTTTAAGCACTTCCTGTGCCTCTGAATGAGAGAGACAACGGAGGAGGACACCGTCATATGAACGACGGTAGAGTGTCTTCAAAGTGGGATCATAGTAGAAACGGAGCGACCTTCGTCTGATGGACGCCGCTTCTTTGGGATCATCTGGAAGCAGACCGTGCAGAGCGTAGTCAATGAGAGGGAAGCGCCAATCCCTCGGCTCAAGATCCACGGAGATATTATGGACCTCTTGGATCCTTAGCATATGCTTGGAGCATACGAGATGCCGGGTTGCGACTGTGAGGTGATACTCAGTGTCGGCCGGTAAGGCTAGCGTTGTCGCTAATGCAGCGAGAGCATCCGCCTTGGTATTTTGAGATCGGGACACATGCCCGATGTAGAAGCCTTCAAATAAGCTAGCCAATTCGATGGCTGTATGATAATAAGGCACCAAGTCCTCATGGCGGACTTCATATTCGCCTTTACCTGGCTAATGATCAGCTTTGAATGGCCATAAGCTTCAAGATAGCGTACCCCCATTCCCTGGGCGAGCTGGAGACCGATGAGCAGAGCATTGTATTCCGCTACATTATTAGAGCATGATTCTGTCAAGGAGAATGCTCTGGGAAGGATATGATCCTGTGGGGAGATGAACACAACCCCCACTCCGGCAATAATTTTCCCTTTGGGGCCCATCCGCGATGCTCCGTCGAAGAACATCTGCCACACTTCTTCTGCTGAGGTTGCATTAGACTCGAAGACTTCATCAGGGATGTCTTCGTGAAGTTTTGAATGTTCTGGAACTGGGTGAGCAGCTAAGAACTCTGCAAGGGCCTGGCCTTTAACTGCCTTCTGAGGAGTAAAGGTCATGTCGTATTGAGACAACAGAAGTGCCCATTTAGCCAACCTTGAATTCAGCGACCCTGGCTTCGTCATGAGAAGACGTAAAGGGTTCACCCTGGAGATGACATGTATGGTTTGGCCAACCAAATAATGTCGTGTCTTCTGGACAGCGAAGACGAGAGCTAGACACTCTTTCTCAATAGGATTGTAGCGAGATTCTGCTCCTATGAGAGTCCTGCTCAGATAATAAATGGCTTGCTCATGGCCATTATCGTCTTTTGAGCGAGGAGGGCGCCGAGGGAATAATCCAGAGCTTTTACATAAAGCAAGAATGGTTTCCCTGCTGTAGGGGCCACTAAGACCGGAGGTTTTGTGAGATACCTCTTAATGTCTTCATAAGCTTCTTGACAGGCTTGGTCCCATATGAAGGCAGTACCCTTTTTCATGAGACGGGTAAAGGGCTGGCAACGGCCCGAAAGATTTGCTATGAATCTTCTGATGTAGGCTAATCTGCCTTGTAAGCCTCTGAGCTCTTTGAGGTTCCTTGGTGGATGCATGTCCTGTATGGCTTTGACTTTGTCTGGGTCCAGATGGATCCCTTTTGATGTGACAATGAACCCAAGGAATTTGCCGCTGGACACTCCCAAGAAGGATTTTGTCGGGTTCATTTTCAGCTGATGAGCCCGCATTATGTCGAACATCGTTCTCAGATCGCGAAGATGTTCATTTTTGCTGCGGCTTTTGACGGCAATGTCGTCAACATAGCATTCCACCGTCTTTCGGAGATGATCGCGGAAGATCATGCTCATCGCCCGCTGGTAGGTTGCTCCGGCGTTCTTCAGTCCGAAGGGCATTACAGTGTAGCAGTATACCCCCAATGGCGTTCGGAAAGAAGTATGCTTCTCGTCATCAGGATACATCTTGATCTGGTTATACCCTGAGAAGCCGTCCATGAAAGACATCCTCTCGAATCCGCATGTGTTGTCGATCATGACATCGGTGATCGGCAGTGGGAATTCATCTTTGGGACAGGCCGTATTGAGATCACGGTAGTCGATGCAGATCCGTATTTTCCCATTCTTCTTGAGGACGGGGACTATGTTAGCCACCCAATCTGGATGTTGTTCTTCCCGGATGAAGCCACAAGCAATGAGCTTATGAACTTCGGCTTCAATAGCCTCCATGATGTTTGGGCGGAACCGACGTTGTTGCTGCTTGACTGGCTTAACGTCGGGCTTGATGTTTAGACGGTGCATAGCGACCTGTGGATCAAGTCCGGGCATGTCTTCATAGCTCCAGGCGAAAACATCTATATACTCTTTTATGAGTATTATCAGTTCTTCCTTTTCGATGAGTGATAAGCTTTCACTTATGAAAATAGGCTTGGGGTGATCTTGACTACCCAAGTTGACCTGGATCACCTTGTCTTCGGTAGGCGGCTCGCGCAGCTCAAACCGCTTTTCCCATTGGAGACTTAATTGCTGGGCCCATGATTCCTCATCGGCAACCTCTGCGGGTTCCAACTGACTGCTTGAAGTCATGAGGCTTTCGAATATCCCTCCTATGCTGACATCAGAATCCCATTCGGAGGATGAGGCCGACTGTGATGGGATCGATCCATCGCCTTTGATCTGAACTGTTGTTGATGATGTGGGTGTAACATAACCCAACCCCCTGCGCGTACTATCATAGTAATTTGCAGGTTTCCCTCTTGGGACGGAGTTACGCATCAAGCTGCGTCTTCCTCTTCCGAAGTTTAGGCCCGCTCCCTGCTTCAGGTTGTAACCCATCTTCTTCATGATATGGCGCGCTGATGGCGCGTAATGAAGGAACTGTGGAGCATCCGACTCTGAGCTTGAGTCGGTAGTTGAGGATCTCCCTGGCCGGACTTTGCCGAAGATTATCGGCGACTGACCTTGCTTGGATGGAGGGACTACCAGCGTGGCCCCTTCTATGGCTTCCACGGATGTACTAGCCACACTCGGCTCATGTACGGGCATATGAAAAGAGCCATCCATCATGGATTTAATCGACTGGATGCTCGCAGGATAATCAAAAGAAATATTATCATTAATTATCCATTCGCCTTCCTCCTCAGGAGGGATCTTACATCGGGGATCATTGAGGAAACATGCTGTAATTGGTTCGCCAATCGAAATGGCTGGCACGCCTGTTTCAGATTCCGAATCCGCCTCATTGCCGCTTTCATCACTGTCTGGCAATGGTTCTCCCGGCGTTCCACTAGCCTCTTGATATAGGAGAGCATCTGTGAAATAGTTTTCCACCCCCTTGAAGGGCTGCTTCTCAGCGAAGACAGTTCGTACTGTCGCATCATCCTCAACATACTTGAAGCACTGATGAAGAGTGGATGGAACGATCCAGTTGGCATGGATCCATGGTCGTCCCAGTAGTAGGTTGTATGATGTGTCCGCGTCAATGACATAGCATGTCACTTCTGACTTCAGGCTTCCGATTCTGCAGCGAAGCCGAATCTTTCCAAGCGGATGGCTGCTCCCGGCGTTGAAACCATATATTGTAGTGGTGGTTGCGGACAACCTGTACAATGGTATGCCGAGGAAATATAGGAGCCTCTTGGGGATGATGCTGAGTGCAGACCCCGGATCGACTTGTACTCTTTCAATGCATGTTGAACCGATATATCCGGTGTAGTACAGAGGTCGATCGTGCTTGTTGTCCTTGAGAAGCATATCTTCCGCCGTGAAGGTGATAGCAGGCACCTTTGATTGTGCGTGATGGCACTCTGAGCAGGAAGGCCGGATCTCATCACCGGGAACCTCTGACATGTATGTCAGAAAGGACTCTTGGCTGGAATTGGAGTGGATGCCGGCATTGGTACTGACGTCGTTTGCTGTTGTATCTCGTCAGTAGACTTGTCATACTGCCTTAAGTATGATTTTCCAGACCGGGTGCCCGTCTGTTGAGGCGCATCTGCCTGCGCTGTACAGGCATGCTTCTCTTCTTCTGAATCGCTGAGGGAAGCCGAAGTAAGATTACCATCATCTGGCAGGACAGAGATGACATTGCAGGACTCGCCTTTTTTGCTGGAGTCCTTCGACGTCCGCTGTACGTCTTGGACGAGGTCAGGGTGTATCCACATAACTTCCCCTGTCTCTAATGTCAAAGGGACGAGACCCTTGTTGTATTGAGTCATGGCTGGAGGATGCTTGACTTCTAGCCGTGGCGCCGGGGCTGAATAGGTCCCGTCGGGAACCATGACCTTCTGGGCAGTGCCGAACTCAATAGTCACCATATTGGCAGTGACTTTCTTCTGCTCCGTCTTCAGTGTGAGGACTCCGGCGTCGACCAAGGCTTGAATTCTATCCTTGAGAACATAGCACTTGTCAGTAGGATGGTGGATCATCCTGTGGTATAGGCAGTACTTAGGGTCGTTTGTGCGCCCTATCTCATCAGGGCGTCGAGCATCTGGCAACTTCATCTTATTCCCTTTGTGGAGCAGATGGAATATCGTGACCACCTGGTCGTCTCTGAAGGAGTACTGTTTAGGAGGGAACTTGGGCTCCTGATTGTTGAAGCTGCTCTTCTTGGCCTTTGACTGCATGTCCCCGGTTAGCTCGACGGACATAATTTCCTTCCCTTTAGCTTGGGAGGACTGCGGGAGATCGCTGCGCCCTTTGTTGTTCGCGCCCCACTTGCTCCTAGGGGCGGATGGCTCGAACTTCTTAGCCGATTTCTCGGCTATCTCAGCTTGTTCGACCAATTCCTTCCAAGTATGGGCTTTGACAGCCCCATGCGGACTTCTACTTGATCCAAGAAGTTATGTCTGCATGTTTGTAAAAGCATGGGTAAAGGCATCCCTGCTGGGCACATCAGAGATAGATTTCTGAACCGCTCAATGTATTCACGGACAGATTCGCCTTTCCTCTGTACAGTGGAAAGGAGCTTGTCCATGGTCACTTCGGTATCATCCTCATAGAAGCGAGAGAGGAACCGAGTTTCCAGGTCGATCCAGGAATTGATAGAGTCCTGAGGAAGGCTTCGGAACCAGTCGAATGCCACCCCTTTCAAGGTGCCGATGAACAACCTAGCCATGATGGCGTCGTTGTTTAGAACATTACCGGTCTGGGACCGGAAATAGTAGATGTGTTGATTGGGCGAGCTCTTACCATCATACGTATGCAACGTCGGTGGTTTGAACTTTGGCGGATATGGCACCGAATCCCATTCCAGTGGGTAAGGACGGACTACCCCCACTTTCTTCAATTCATCCTTCTGAGCCAGGGATGAAATTTGAGCTTGAAGGCCTTTAAGGACTTCGGCATCCAGGGAAGAGCCTCCCTTAATTCTCTCCGTCTTGGGCGGATCATTGCTGAGGTGTCCCCCCTCGTCAGGATTGCTCCCGGTGTCATCATTCCGGTTGCTGAGGAGCTGAGCGAGCATCTGTTGAATATTGTCCAGGGCCTCTTGCTGAGTTCTAGAGGTCTGCTCCTGAGCTTCCAAACGCCGACGAAGGTCGTCATTGGCGTTCTCGGCCATATTGACCGATGCTTTGTCCGTTCGCACCGAACTGACTGTTGCTGAAGAGGCATACCCGCTGTCTTCATCTTCTACATCGGATGATTGGGGTGACCGCCTGAGTTGTGGCACGGTTGGGATCGTCGAGGAGGAAGGCTGCTCATAATTATAGGGTATCGCCACCCTGGATCTGGTGCTTCGGAAAACACCTTCTTCGCGCACCAAGACTTCACCTAAGCCCGGGCTATAATCTGGATCTGGGGAGCCGAAAGGGGTGTCGTCAGAGGCTTGACTTCTCCCGCGCAGCTCTCGCCCCCTTCCGGTCATGTTGACGGATGCAGAGGCTGGATCCGGTGGCCCGCTCCTTTTGGGATGCCTCATCGGGACGCGCGCAGACAGTCGATCAAAGACTGATCGCCGGTATGGAGCAGTGGCGAGGGTCGGTCGTAACCGACACTGCATAGAATGGACCATCACTAACTGGCATTCACATCGTCGAAGACAGGAGGAAGTAGCCTGGAAATGCTTCAATCTCCGCTTGTCTGCCAAGGATTCTCGCAGGTCGGCCCTGTAGGGGCCTGAACAATCTGGTACATGGGACAACGCATCGTTCCCCTTATTCCTGCGGAAAGGATTAGCACCGTATGGTGCTCTGGTTTTAGCCTCGCGGCTGTAAACCCGATGAGTACGCCGAGGTACAATAGCCTTGCTTGTGAGGACAAGGCTAGCAGTAGGCATTGCTGCTCTAGGCGACGGTATGATTGCCGTCTTGACTTTATGGTTGGCAGCATTGTTGGCGCAGGCGGGCATCTTGCCTTTTCCTTCATAAGAGAGGCGCGGACTTGGCGTGGCTACGCCTGAAGTTTCAGCAGAGGACCTCTGTTTAGGCCTCCATATCCGTTTTGGCAGAGGATGCATAGGTTCGCAAGGAACCTGAATAGCCACAAGCGGGGCTGCGGGGTGTTGGCAAAATTCTGCCTCTGGTTTCTGATTTGAAACCTTGGTCATGAAGACCTTCCGATGTTTCCGTGCTCGAAGCATCAGGCCACCCCCAGAGAGGACTTCTTTAAATCTTCCTTGATCGATCTGGATAACAAGGTTCTCAAAAGTGCAGGATCTGGGCTGCGGGCATGTTTCCTTGTTGCGCCAGAGAACTGTGGCAGGTTTGCAGAGAACCTTTTCCGTCTCCGCAGAGACTTTGCTTGAAGATTTAGCCAGAGAAGATCTGGCTGCACCGGCTTTTCTGAATTCAGAGATAGACCCGAAGGTCTGTTCGTCGCATTGCGACACTTGATTCTCAGCAGAGGAGAATACATTCCCCAGCGGAGTCGCCATCTTGTTTTCCATTATGTTTGCAAAGGGGGAAAACTTACAAATAAAAAGTTTGAGGAGCTAAATTACAAGTATTCTTAAAAAGATTACAAGTAGATCTCCTCAGAGATTCTGGAGAAGTGTGCCGATAGGAGTCTGGTCAGCGCGCGACCACTTTGTCCCTTTGACGATGCGAGCGATGAGATCCCTTCTCGCCTGGTTCCGGGAATCAGAGAATAGAGGATTGGTAGAACCCTCTGGCTACTTCTCAAAACCACTTCTGTGAGGAATTCCTTCTCGCCTGGTTCCGGAGATTCCTTGAGGAAAAGAGGTTGTTAGGGTATCGCCACCCTGAGAAGAGAAGTATTTCTCTTGAAAGGTCTCTGAATTAGAGATTGCACGGTGCGTTATGAAGAAGTCCGATCTTTGAGAAGACGCCAATCTCGCCGATGATCAATTGATGATCCTCCTCGATCCGATGCGATGCGATGCGATCCCTCTCCCTTGTGCCCCTGACGGGCTATTTATAGGGAGAGCAAGGGTATAATCGTCCCCTTGAAGATATGGAAACAGATTGAACCGAATCTGTTTGAATCTGGAAAGTAGCCTTGCTGCGAGGCTAGGATAGGAGCTAGAAAATGGCAAGTCGGTTGATCTTTCCGATGTGTTATGATGCTTTCCATATCATTGATTGATTCTCCTTGATCCACTTACTCGTTTCAAGAGAGTCAAGAGATTGTGGCAATCACCTGCCATATTTGAATCCTGATTGGATTTGATTAGCTTAGATCCGATCTTATCAGGAGATTTGATTGGTCAAAGGTTGACCATAGCAGGCTGATGGCGGAGCTGCCCGCTTTGAAGCTCATAGCGGAGCTAGAGGCAATTCCTGGCGAAGTCCGAAAAGAGGCTTTTCGGCGAAGCTGTCAGTTAGCTTCCTGGCGATGCTCTGGATGACGTTAGCCTCTCAAGCGAGGCTATCTCTTTGGGCTAATGTAATGCTAAGTGCTAGCATTTTAGACCTGCTGAGGTCTGTTTAGAAACAATCCGGGTTCACTGTTCTGCTTGCTGGATCAGTGGAGTCCAAACCGCTTCCTCGTCCCTTGGAGTTGGGTGAAAAAACTGGTCTTCAGCTCGTCTGTCCCTTGTCTTTTGTAAATGTCAACAAGTTTAGACATCGTTTGGACCAATGAGAATCTTGTCTTTTTAAGTGTCAACATAGCTGTGTTAATATTTTTTTTTTTTTTGGCATGTATAACTCATCTAATTTTCTTTCGTATAAGTATCAAGGCTTCTTGAGGCCCTCATACCTAACTAATTGACTAATAGATGTGTTAATACATGTATAATATTTCTCAGTTTTCTTAGGCTTTCTAATCCACCCATGTAGCGAACTTAAAGTCGGTGGCTCCCAAACCGATCGGTTTTAGGGCACCAGGTGAGAAAACACCCCGCAGACTCAAATTCGAGTGAACTAGGCCCCAAAACTAAGGACTTTATTTAATTTACTCACCTTTAGGCATGAATACTTATGCTTCTTGAGGCACATGTATCCAGCTTAATTGGTGATTTTTTTTCTTTTTTTTTTTTTTATGAGGCACAAGGTCTTTGTCTTAGAATCCTAGATATGCATTGGTATGCACATTTCATTAAGGTAACAATCAAGACTAATTATTTATTCAATTTCTCTCCTATACCTAAAAATTTAAACAATTTATTTATTTTGACCAAGTTTTTAGAAATCCTAATCGTGATTTTCCTAATCCTTAAAACTAACTTAGATTTCTTTCAAAAAAATAAGTCAAAATATTTCCTTTTTATAACAATTTTTTTTTTAAATTTTCTTTTTTTTTTATTAGCAATTTTTTTTTTAGTTTTTACCTATGTTAGTATGTTAGTAAAACCTACCCCCACACTTATCTCATGCATTGTCCTCAATGTATGAATGAATGCATATATGCATGAAACAGAACAAGGGAAGGCGGAAGTTACCTTAGGGTGGTGGTTCCGGAGGTGGTCTAATTGGTCCACGAAATGCGGCCCAAACAAGATAACGTGGTAGTTCACGGGACCTACCTTTATTGACCTCTTTTTTATTTACATATTTACAGTCCCCAGAATGAATAGGATCATGGAAGATCCTCTCGTGAAACTTACTCCCTTTACATGACCAGTCCTGAAAAATCATCACAGAGTCATGGTCTATACCTATGTCCAACAAAAGAATGTGACTTGGTAAAATGGTTGACTTGGACTCAAGAATGATAGGTTCAGGATCTAATACCGACTCAGGAAAGAAACTCAAATCAAGTAAAGGTTCAGAGTCGGGCTAGGATCAAGAAGTAGGTCCAAGTCAAGAAATTGAAACTCAAGTCTACAATCATTTTCCCACAATAGAATGTGACTCAATGTTGGTGATTCAAGTTCAGGAATGATAGGTGTGGGAATCAAAACTGACTTTAAAATATTACCTAAGTCGGGTAACAAAACAGGAGTCAATAATGATTCGGGAATTTGAACTTGATCATAGATTTGGGAATCTAGGTCACATATCTCATTAGTTTCAATCTCATAAAAATGGGAACTTGCCAATTTTTCCATGGGACTTTCAAATTGCACAATTGGTCAAGTTCAATATGATCATCAAAAATGGGTGATTCAATTTCATGATCTATGGGTATGGGAATAAATGTTGGCTCAGAAAATTGGTCCAAATTGGGTAAGGATACTGGAGTCAACATAGATTCGAAGATGGAAACTGAATCGCAAAGTTGGGGATCGGGTTCACATTCATAATCTAATTCAATCTCATTGAAATTAAAACTAGCCAATTTGTCCAAGGATTGGGATTGAGCAAGTTCATATTGATGTGATGAAATTGAATTTGATCAAGGTCTTCTAAACAGAATGATTCTTAGTTCCTATCAAGATGCTCAAGAATGTTTGAAAGTCTAGAAATTTGATCATTCATTGTATCTTGCAACCGATCCACTTTTTCTTCTAACCCATCGAATAGATCAATGGAGGACTGAAACCTTGGTGATGTGGGAAAAGACGTATATGAAGATAATGGTTGAATAGGTGGTTGACCATATGGCTCAGGGGTGTTGAATCCCCATTGACTCTGTGAAGAGTAGTGATGATTATTCCAATCTTGTTCAAAGTATTGGGACTGAGGCATGTAATGATTCAGATAAGACCAATCTGGCACACTAGGTTGGTTAGAGTTATGATATGCCGGGTTGGTAACATCCGAAAAAGAGGTTGGTGTATAATATGGATCCTCATTAAAATTGAAAAAAATATTGTTATAGGCCATATCACACAAAGCAAACAAAAGAAAAAAAAAACAAACAAAAAAGAAAAATTTCTAACCTAAGTTAGGGTAGACCTAGACCTAGACGACTCCTAACTGGTTAGACCGTCCACAGGAGGTTGGGTGCAGACTTTGACCACAAGTTAATCAGCCAGGTCAGGGCAAGAGTGGTGGGAGGTTTTCCGTCAAAGACGTTCCTTAATTAAATAACCACCAATCTTCGGGCTTTCGGCCCTCAATCCTTTCCTAGACACTGATTTGGCAAGAGTCAACTTCTAGCACTGTTCCCCCTTAGGATAATCTCCTATTGAGTCCGAGATGTCCCTAGGGCCAACGTCTACTCTTTTTTTAGTTAGGCTTGGGTTAGTGAGTGCTTGGGATATGATTTTTGGGCTAAGGAAGGGTGATGAAATCCCCACCTTATCTTGTTAATGGGTTATGCCCTTAAGATGAATTAGTGCAAGTGTACAAGATAAATAGATAGAATTCACTCAAAGCAGATAATCAACCAAGAGATGAGTCCTATTCTACATGCAATGCGTACGTACCTTGCTCCAGCACTCTTCAACAGTAAAAATAAAGGAATTGAAAAGACACGTGCCTAATATGCAAACGTCTAATCAATTTTTATTTTTAATAACAAATAATTTACTGTTGAATTAATTAGCAGTTGCAGAGTGATCACAGAGAAATATAATCACAGCAGAAATCAGAATTTTGCAATACAGAGCAACCTGCAGAAAAGCAGGTTAGTAGTTCACTACTATGGCCGCGGAATCGCGGCTTTTGCCGCGGATCCGCGGCAAATTAGTAGGTCCAAGTGCTCTGCCTTCGAGGGCAGAGGCACTGGATTGCTGTATGTCCTTGCTGCTGCTCTGTTTTTATTTCCTGTTCTCTGTACCTGCAACAGAAAAGAATAAAGAATTAGTTAAAAATTAAATTTTTGTTTTAGAGATAAACTTACCGTCCCTCCCCGGCAACGGCGCCAATTTTTGATTGAGATTTTTAAAGAATAAAAAGAAGTTCAGATTTCTTAGTCTCAATGCGAATCCGCTGTAGTAAGGGCTCAAGCGGGTCGTGATCCTCAGGGAAGGATGCGATGAAAGCTTTTCGACTCGATTCCTCTGTATGCTTCAAGTAAGAAAAGAGAGATTAGATCTGAGATAAAAAGATGATATTAAAGACGTGGTTTTGCTGATCTTCTACCACAACCCTATTGCAAGTTAAGGAGCTAGATCTTCATCTTAAGATGTAGGTAATTCACCTTAGGTCATTACAAATAATTCAAGCAAGAAAAATCAATACTAGACTCTAGCTAAGTTACATTATTTAAAAGCCAAACTATGGTTCATCCTAACATCTAGGTACAGCCTAATAAAAGACGAATCTCAAATTTATGCTGTCCTAGTTCTTAAGTTTAAAGTCATGAGAAGTCTTTTTAATATGCAACCTATATTAGGAATTCTAGGTATTTGTTTAATCTTCTAGAAAAGTTGTTTTTAAACCTAGGGTTTCTATAGATGTTCATTAATCAGATCTAGGCTTAACTGTTCTAGGGTTGCTTCAAGAATCTCAGCAAACCACTAGAGAGAATTAGTTCTTCATTATTTTTTTTCTTTTCAAATTATTTATATTTTTTTTATTTAATGAGAAAGAGTGCAAGGAAATAAAGAAAAAGAAAACCAGAAGAGATCACAGATTAAAACAACAATCAGAGAGATCGCAAAATAAAATAAAATTGCAGAAATTAAATGAGAACAAAAGAGTGACCTTTACTTCAGATGAATCTCCAGTTACAAAATCTTCTCCTTCTCCACAACGTACATGAATGGAAAATACAATTGTGCAGAAATTTAGAAAAAATAGCTAAAAGAAAACCCTAATACGTCTCTGGATGCCCTTTCTGCTGCGCTTGCACGGATATTTATAGTGCAGAAGAAGATAGAGTCCCGGATGAAGTTGTAGACGAAATCTGGTAGTCAGACTTATCCAGAATGCCGCGGAATCTTGGGTTTTGCCGCGGATTTGCGGCATTTTTGTGGAATCTGGCCACGCGCTTTGGCGCGTGGCCTCACCTGGTCCGTCCATGTGGGCGCCTGCTTCTGGAAGTATGATCCTGGCTCTTTATGTTGGGATTTTGAGATAACTTGATAATCAAGTTACCTAGATTTTGAATTCTCCCAATCTCTTTTAAACGAATTTCCTTATCTCTGCACTCTTTTCATTCTCATCTGCAAGAGTTTAGGGTTGGGTAGAAGTCTATCCTTCCCTCATCTTTGATATTTGCAACTTCAGCCCTTTGTGTATTTGCACTTTGACAATCTGCTATTTGCACTTTGACTCTTGGGCTTCAAATATGGGCTTGGATCTGGGCTTTTGGGCTCTTTAAGCTTTATTTATTGTTAAAAATAAGAACTCGAGGCCTGCACACAATAAATTACAAATTATTAATAAATGTGCAGAATTAAATGAATAAATATGAAATGTGATGGTAAATATGATGATAAAAATGCACTTTTCACTACCAATCACCAATCTAATCTCAACTTAGATCTGTACGCGCCGGAAAAAGGAATAAAGGAGTTCGCTGTAAAATTTCCTTGAATCAGATGAAAAATTACAACAAAACTGTTTTCCTTCCAGTTACAAGGGAGGGAAGATGTTGAGTCTTGAATCTTCCCTTTGTTTAGTGCTGGGTTCTTCAAGTGGCGGTGGAGAGTGAATCTTGTTCTCCGTTGACCGGATGACCGTCGGGATCGTCAGGGATCTTCTCTTTGGCTGGTAGAAGGAGTAACACAGCTCTGTCTACCAAAACTCTCAAAGATAAGGTAGGCAAAGGGCAACTTGAGCGCAGCAAGTTCTCTGAAGGGCTTTACTCTCTTTCTTTTCTCTCAGAGCTCTTTTTTCCCGACCTTCTTTTTCTCCTCCCCCCAAAAAAAATCGACCCCTTCTTCATAGCGACGGGGCTATTTATAGAGGCTCCAGGGGTGAACGTGCCCCTAAAAGTGCTCCACAATGAGGGGCTGACCTCCCCGCTATGTGGGCGGCGACTGGCCCCATAACCAGGGCGGTTATAACCGAGGCGCGGGTTCAACCCACGCGCCTTGATACTGTGACGCGGGCTTTTGGCCCACGCGCCTTGATGCTGAGACGCGGGTGTCGAGCCCACGCGCCTTGATGCTGAGACGCGGGTGTCGAGCCCACGCGCCTTGATGCTGAGACGCGGGTGTCGAGCCCACGCGCCTTGAACTTGAGGCTCTGCTTTTTAATGGCTTGTCTTTTAGTGATTTTTTTGACAGCCTACAGAACCCCCTCCAAAGTTTTCGATATTCCGCAGTTAACTGGGACGGATTTCGAAATACTTTGGACTCTAGCTGAATTCACCTCTATGACTGGACTGTTAATGCTCCGGGTTTGATCTTATCTGGAGTTGGTCTTCGTGAGTGTACTGTTGAACTCTTTGAGGCCACCAGAGTTGATCGTGTTGAGTGTCTAGATACACAGTCTAAACCTCCCCGATTGCTTTTAGTCTGTCATGGACGCGTTTTAAGCCAAGAGTGGACGATCGTCTGCTTGTGCCAGTGTACTGTTGAAACTGATTTGCAGAAGCAAGGACTGGACGTCAGTTCTTTTTGAAAGCAGAGATGGTACTGCTTTACAGACGCGACTTTCATGGGGTGCGCTTTTGGAAATGAAAAACGCGACTGATATTCCATTGGCAGACGCGATGCTAGGCCGGATTGGAAGGACGCGAACTTCGGAGAGACGCGCCTGTTGGGTGCGAATCTGTGCCATGTCATGAGTGCACCGCCACTTGTTCTGGGGAACCGTCGGGACATTACCTTTTGGCGCGCGGACTTCCCGGTTCATTAAATGATCTGTTCCACGCGTCAAGCGATGACTCGCTGTAGAGCTAATCGAGCCACGCGTCGCGTATCTTTGCAAATCTTTGTGCCTATAAATGGCAACAGTCAGAGAGATATCCTCGTCTTCTCCGAGCGCATCTGTTAGGGTTTTTTTAGAAAGAGGATTTTTTGTTCATCACTTTTCATTTCTCCTTCATCGGACTCTTGATCACTAATGGCACCCAAGGCCAAGCCAACCGCATCATCCTCAAAGGCGGCCGTCGCCGAGGCCCAGAGGGGCGGTTCCTCCGCGCAGGAAGTCCTTTTCCCAGGTATAATGTCGTTTAGGCTTAACCTTCACCATTAATGGAAGTTCATGGAACCCCTAAAAAAATCTCTTTTTTTTGGAGGAGAACCGTCAACACAGAATATAAACCATGTTTGATTCTCAGACGCGGTCTCAGACGCGGTCTCAGAGTTGATAACCAAGGCGCGGGTTTGATGACCCGTGCCAGTGAGCCCTGTAGTTCGGATTCTTCACTTAGAATATTTCTAATTGTGAAGGGTTCGGACGCGGACTTGATCCTTGCGTTCTATGACATCAGGTGCTGATTTTTTATGAATCTGGCACCTGAGCCCAAGTACTTAAGAGATTCTTCATAAGTCTTGGTTTTCAAAACGCGGGCTTGATCCTGCGGGCCTCACATCTGGACGCGGATTTGCAGGTCTGGACGCGGATTTTGATAATTCCTGCGTCCAATGCCTCTTCTGCGTCTAGACGCGGACTCTCAAGTCTAGACGCGAATTTTGATAATTTCTGCGTCTGGAATATAGACACTTAACATTTTTTTCTTTTGTTTCTGATAAGATGTCTGATCAAGCGTCCTTTTCATTTGCAGTGCCACACTCTTCTGCCCCACTCTCCAAGAAGTGCCATTTTGGGCACGTAGGTGGTGCTGACCGTGATTTAACCTTTGCGTTGCAAAGGACTGTACCTGTGACTGCTGACAGGTCGCAGGAGCGCAAGAAAAGGCTCTCCAATGTTGACATGACAACCTTTCGGGAGCTTATGACTGACGCAGCATTCACAACGGATGCTCGCGTTCCGCTGGAGAAGCCTGCCTTCTTCTTTGGAGACCATATCGGCGATGGTGGCTATTCCATGTATGACGGAGATTATAAATGGCTCCGCCAGATAGGGGATAGAAGATTTTTTCTTCCGGACATGGAGAGGATGTACCCGCTGTCTTATCTCCAGCACATGTCCGTCCCTCGGAAGATGAAATGGGACCTTTCCCGATATGTCCCTGAGATTACTCTCGGTGACTTAGGCTCCAAAAGGGTATACCGTCATGATAGTCATGATAGGGCGGTTCTCGACCTGTTCCCCAGGTCGCTCAGGACTGAGCCCCCGGTTGGAGAAACACCAAAACTTGGCACCACTTTCCTCAGCGCATTCATGAAAGTGGAGGGCGATTTTCCTGTTGAGTTCCATTCGCCTGGGTGGGTTCATTCCACCGAGAAGTATTGGTGGGCAGGATGGTAAGCTTCGTCCTTGCCGACCTTAGGGACTTGTTGGAGCAAACGGATTTGTACCAAGCAGTCAGGGCCGTCCAGTATGGTATCCCGCCGTTCTCAGAACTTCTTCGGGATCCTGGAACGTTACAATCCTTTGACGGGGACATTCTTTACTCCGGTCGGAGAGATGGGCCTTGCCCTGCACGAGTTGCATGAGGTCTCGGGGCTGGCAACAGGGGACTCTCCCTATGAGGAATATGTCCCAACCACTGAGGAGCTCAACCTTATGAAGAAAGGGTCTCCTCAAGTGTACGATACTTATTGGGAGGTGTTATGTCACTTCCACATTTGCGGTCAGGTAACCTCTTGGAGGTCGGGAGGAGTCAAGCAGCTATCTTGGGCCAGCTACTTGTTTAATGGTATCAATAAGAAAGACCATCCGGTAACTCGACTGGCTCCAGCTCCAACGAGGAGATTGACGACAGGGTTAAGGCTTCTGAAGGCTTCTACACCACGGTTTCGAACGAGGATGGTTTCGAACCTGACATGATTTTCGAAAGCTTTCATCATCAAGACCGGATTCCTATCTCCGATCGAGCACTGTTGGCGGACTTCTTAATGCTGTGGTTGAAGCGCTGTGTGGTGCCCACGCTGCCACATGAAGTCATTGTTGCCGATGTAGTGTACCCGGCGGTGCTCCTGGCCTATGGCTGTCCTATAGCTCTTCTCC
Source organism: Agave tequilana (assembly GCA_038442645.1). NCBI lineage: Eukaryota > Viridiplantae > Streptophyta > Magnoliopsida > Asparagales > Asparagaceae > Agave > Agave tequilana. The sequence goes on along the minus strand of JAVJIF010006650.1, from coordinate 62,811 downwards.
CGGCCATGACGGCTGGCATTCAAAACGGGTTGCGGGCGTTACCCAGGCTTTCTGCGAGGCAGGGAAGGCTGTCGACTCCCATGGCAAGCCGATTGTTGACTCAGAGGGGAAGCCGACGGTGAAGCGCCCCAACCCTCGGGTCGAGCTGCCCTACACGTACTTAATGGCTTGGTACGTGATGCACTGCCCCTCTCTGATGACGCCGGTGCCTTGGAGCGAGGGTTTTGTCCCTTTTGTACAGCGGTTGGAGGGTTGGACTGGCGTAATACTTACATGTATTACGTTCGAAAGTGCATTCTGTCTGCTTCGAACTGCCAGCTTAACCGCTGCTTCCCTGAGATTCCTGGTGCATCTTCGGGGAACTATTTACCGACTCCGCAGGCCAAGATGATTTCACTAGGCTGTCAACGGGGATTTTCTGGTGGTTGGTTAACATCCGGCCAGGGTATATGCTTTTTCGGCAAGGTACCTCATGCACGATCGAGCCATATATGCCGAATCGCTTCGCCCGACAGTTCGGCTATGATCAACTCTACGTCGACAACCCCAATGCTCGACTCGCCTTCAGTGGGAACTTGTTCGAAGGTGCTCGGGCTTGGTACTATAGCGTGGCCGGAGGGACGGAGGCAACTTTCCGTCTACCTCTCAAGGAGCCAAAGGGCCGCACAAGCTTTAGCTTCTGTACCTGGTACTTCCAGGTCAACCAGACACCATACTTTGTTCCAGAGTATTCATGCATTGAGAGTATCAATGCAAATTTCGAAGCAAGGTCGGGGTCCGGTAAACGCTCGCGAGGCGTCGAGCAGTATCTGAAGGCTCTGAGGGAAGTAGGGAGAGGGTCGAGGGAGGAGCCACGAGCAACAAAGGCTCGACAAGCAGTGAGTAAGCGTGCTCGAGGCTCTACTTCCACTGCTGACCCTGCCCCAAAGAAGGTCCGGAGAGACTTGACGGCCGAAGTTTCTCTATCCGAAGACATCCCTTCTGGTGTTGAGGAACCGAGGGAAGAAAAGGCGGACGAGGATGATGCCCCCTTAATCCATGCCCGCAGGTTGCGCAGCAGGGGCCCCAGGATTGTGGAGGAAGCGGAGCCTGCTGACAAACCGACCGCCGCTGACGAGGCGAGCAGTTCGAAGTCGATATCATGAGCGGAGGTGATGTTGAGATTCCGGGGGTCTCAGCTCAGCCGGGTTTTCCTCAGCTTGCGAAAGAAGAGATGAGGCACAGCAACCGGAGGTCGACATCATTAGTGATATTGAGATTGCAGGAGTCTCAACTCAGCCCGGGTCTTCCCCTGCTCATGAAAGGAGAGATGAGGCACAACAACCTGGGTCTCCAAGTGTGTTCATCTCCAGTCCTCGGACAGTTAGCCCCAGCCCTACCACTGGGGTAATTGGTGGCAAGGCTCCTGCTACCGAGGCCTCTCGCGTTGAACTGTCGTCTTCCTTATCCGCAGAGGGAAGCTATTTTGAGGATGAGGTCGACTATGGTGACGAACCCGCCCCTCCTGATCCGAGTAAATTTCACACATCTCGGAGGAGGAAATACATGGGTGCGAGCCGTTGACGGCATCACATTGGCGGCAGTTATTCCCGCTGAAGGTACTTTTTTTTACCTTCTGACTTAATTTCTTTTTTCATTTTGAAAAGGAGGTTTTAACATTCTCCTTTTATGCTGCAGGGTTGGCCGAGGATATTGAGGCTGCAACTTCCTCGCATATCGAGGAGATGGTGCAAGAGTTGACCCAGCCGGAAGGAGTTGAGACTCCAGCCGCCGAGATGCCTCCAGAGAAGGCAACTACTGAAATCGGGGAGACTCCCACTCTGCAGGACGAGGAGGCAACCACTGAAGCCAGGGAGACTTCTACTCTGCAGGATTCGCCCAAGAATTCGACATCTCTGGACCTCCAACTTGGTAAGAAAGTTTTGATGTCTTGGATGTTTCTCTTTTCACCATTGTAGCTAATGTTGAGATAATTTGCAGAGAGAACTGGGGGGGCTCAGGTGGAGAGTCTGACGGTCAGTGCCCCTCCGGAAGGCCACACAGCTCAAGCCTCGGCCGAGGTTTCTGAGGAAGTCGAGCTCACCATTCTGTCATCAGCTGTGGAGGTTCTTGCAGAGGTAGCACTCCCAGAAGCGCTAGTGGCTACTCTTGCTCCTGCCGTACCGGTGGTCAGCCCGACTCTTGCGCGAGAAGAGCCGGCTTACATCCCTCACCCCGTGATAGGAAGGGGGTCGGGGAGCACCTCGGGCGATGATACTTTGGAGTTCCTGACACGCAAAATAGTGCAGCATTTCTTTGACTCGATGCGATCATGCATCGATTTCATCCTGTCTGGGGGTAGTTCCTTTGAATTCGCCCGGATGTTTCTCGGAAACTTGGCCGAGAACATCAAGTTGGCCGGAGGCCCTTCGCTAGCCCAGGCGTGTCTGCTGGTGGTGGAGCAGCTGGGACAAGACCTGAGAGAGCTTCAATCCCTGGAGGATGCTGGCTCATTCCACGAAGCCCAGGAAACTCTGAATAGGCTCCTTGCTGCTCAAGAGCAGGAGCGAAGGAGGTGGAGGAGAAGATAATCGATAACACCCGTCTTCTCGAAGGTTTCCAGGCTGATCATCAACGGCTAGCGGTCGAGTCCAAGGAATCTGTCATGATCATACAGGCTGCAAAGCAGGCTATCCTTGGCTCTCGGGCTGCTATAGCCAGGGCTGAGGCCATGATTGCTTTTAACGAACAGAGGCTCGCTACCTCTGAAAAGAGGCTAGCGGAGTTAGAGGCTGCCAAGGCGCGAGTTGAAGCAAACTTCTCTGTTCGTTCATCCGAGTTAGAATCCCTCCGAGTACAAGCGCAGGGATTTTTATCTGAGGCGGATCTGCGGGCCCAAGCTCTCATGGAGGCTGAGAAGGCGCGTCAACATAAGATACATCGCCTTAGAGAGCAAATCCGTTTCTTGGCGAACCAGGACTTGTAGCCTTCTTTTTTTTTTTTGTGAAGAAAAAGGACACTCTATTCACCAAGAGTGTTTGTACTTGCTTTTACCATTTTTTTTTTGAATAGTAAAAGTCTTTGAAGTTCTTGTTCCATCTTTATTGCCTTGCTGTAGATGAATTCCACTTCTTTTAATGAAACGCGGCGTTGACTCAAGTCTTCTTGATGAGACGCGGCATTGATTCATAGAGAGAGACGCGGTCATCAGTTCATAGGAACTTAGGCAGAACTAAGTCCTTTTGCTGAGACGCGGCGTCAAATCATAGAGAGAAACGCGGTCATCATTTCATAGGAACTTAGGCAGAACTAAGTCCTTTTGCTGAGACGCGGCGTCAAAACGCGAATCCGTCCTGCTAATGAAGACGCGGTTCAAGTGGACGTGAAAGACGCAGTTTTTTGAGTGTGACTCACTGGTCGCAGTCCTTAAGGATGCAGCGCTGGGTCTTTTGACTAGGTGCAAAAACCCATCACTACCCATGCAGACGCAGCTCCTCTGATGAAGACGCGAGGGACGCGGCCTTGCGTATCTTCCGACTAATCCCACAATGGCCTAAGTCTTTCGCTGAATTAAGTTCTTTCCCTTAAAATGGGCCCCGTTTGCTGAAGGGACGCAACTTTGGGTCACGCGGACATTCCTCTGGAATGCAGGTGGAGTCATTCAGTTTGAAAAGGGGGACGCGGATTCCTGGACGCGGCTTTCTCATCTGCGTCTTGATGTAACTTCCCAGGCGTTAAATGCGGCCTGACTTAAAGATTTCATGAGATCTTTCAAGTCTTCACTGACGATTGGGAAACTGGGTCGTCCGTTGTTTCCCGAAGCAGTTGTCCACGCGTTGGTTCCTCATTGGACTCAGGCGTGAATGCCTTTCAATGCAAAACCGGCGCTGGCGGTTTGAGACCAACGTCTGCGACGCTTCCCGAAGCAACGTTCCACGCGTCAGACTCCTATTGGACTTTGACGGCCGTGCGGTCATTAAGGCCGACGGGAACCATTAATGGCAGTTATCAGGGGCTGCCTATAAATAGGGATCACCCTCTCCCCCTTTAACAACCCAAACTTAGACTGTTTTCTTTTGATTTGCTCTGAGAACTTCTGCCTCCTTCAGAGTTTCTAACAGGGGTCTGTCTCCATGGATGGGGGTGACTCTGTGGATGAAGATGACCCAGAGCTTTCATGCTTCTGTTTGGTCTCTTCAGGAGAAAGCATCTCTTTTCAACTCTTGATAGGGGCCTCTGCGGGTATGCCGTCCCGACTTGCCATGATATCTTTAGTCCACCCAGGTTTGCACCTTGGCATCTCTTAAAGAGATATCACCATCTGGATGAAGTCTTAGTTGGTGCATTCCTTTTTTTTTTGGAATTTGCGCCATCGACTTGAACTTCTCTGGACGCGAGTACAGAAGTCTTTGGCACTTGGCGCTGGCTTTGCTCATGAAGTTCGCGTTTTAAGGCCACTGACTTGGATGAATTCCAACTCGGGTTGAAGGTTTCAGACCTGAATCTTGCAACTCCTGTTCATTCAACAGGGAGATGGCATTTTTTTCGGCGTCTGAGTCTTTTCGCGCCTGGTGTGTTAGACGCAGATGCAAAAAATTGGGCTGCGTTTGAACCCTGCGTGTATCACAGTTTTAACTCGCGTCTGTTTCTGCCACCGCGGAAGTTTTGGCTCACTGCGTGGGTCATTCCCGCGTCTATAGTCTTTGGCAATAACTGCGTCTGCCACTTAGTTTTCTCTGTTGAAGCGTACTAAGTTCAAGATGTTCTGATTCCTTTGTTTATTCCTTGCAGGTAGGCTTGATCGTCCTTTTTCAGGTTCGCTGGGCCCGTGGGAGAATATATCGGCCAGCGAACTTGTTCGATGTTCGTCCACAAGGGAAGAAATCATAGTCTCCGTCGTCCACAAGGGAAGAAATCACGATCCCTGACGGGGACTTAACCCTCGTCAAGATCTCTTTGAACGTGACGCACCAGTCATGCTTGCAGGCTGGTCACGGTCACAGTGGGTATGGCGGCGAGGGGGTTACGGTGGATATAGTGGCAGATAGCATCCCCTTCCTCTCTCACCCCAGAAGTGACATCGAGGACACTCCATGTTTGTTGGATGACCTTCTGGCGAGAGAGATGCTCATGAATGAAGGGTTGCAGGGCTTTCTGCTGCCACCGGACCTCAAGAACACCATTGCTCTTAGCTTAGTCAGTTAGGGCTCTTTCGATGTTTACATCATGCATCGTGGTGCAGCCAACTTCTATTGTCGTCACAGTTTGGCGCTTTTCCAAACATCGTGCACTTGGAATCAGATGCGACTTCAAGGAGTGAGTACGGCCTCTGAGAGAGAGAGGGACTTCTTTGTACTCCTTAATTGTAACACTCAATCTTATTGTATAAGAGAGTGCTTTGTATCACTTTCATATGCCTGGATATAAATAAAAGTGACATTTTTCTTTCTGCCTCCTTCTATTGTCTTGAACCTTTTGTCTTCAGTCAGACGCATAGAAGCAGAAGATCTTTGACTTCGTCAAAATTATGATGATAATCTTAATAAGTATTGTCAATCATGACATCTGTGATTGGCAGTGGGAATTCGTCTTTGGGGCAAGCCTCGTTTAGATCACGGAAGTCGATGCAGATCTGGATCTTCCCGTTCTTCTTAGCAACTGGGACAATGTTGGCTACCCAGTCGGGATGTTGTTCTTCCCTGATGAAGCTAGAATCAATAAGTTTCTGACTTCTGATTGAATTGCCTCCATTATTTCTGGACGAAACCGTCGCTGCTGTTGTTTGACAGGTTTTGCGTCTGGATTGATATTGAGGCGGTGCATAGCCACTTGAGGATCAAGTCCAGGCATGTCCTCGTAATTCCAGGCGAAGACGTCTATATACTCTTGTACAAGAGATATTAGATCCTTCTTCTCCGAAGGTGACAGGCCGTCACTTATGAAGATGGGCTTAGGATTGGCCTCATCTCCTAGATTGACTTAAACAACCTTCTCTTCTGTGGGTGGCTCGCGCTGTTCAAAGCGGGTATCCCAAAGAGTATTTAAATGTTGATCTAAGGATCTGTATCAGACTGGATCATTTCTTCATCTACGTCTTCCAGGTGGCTTGTTGAAACCATGTTCACTGAAAGTTCTCTGAAGATGTTGCCGACACTGACATCTGACTCCCACGATGACGTGCCTGAAGAGTAATTATGACCTGATGGCCCTCCAGAATCAGAGGCTGATGGGATCGGAGTCGATACATAGCCCAACCCCTGGCGCGTTCGATGATAATAATCGGGGGCTTTCCCTTTCGGCACAAAGGATCGAAGTAGCGTTCTCCTTCCTTTGCCGAAGTTCAACCCGGGTGTGTTGGTTAGATCGTATCCCATGCACTTCATCATTTTGAGCGCTTTTGGTTCATAATGACCGAACTGAGGGGATTCCTCCTCGCCTTCCGATTCTTCGCGGGGCGTTGGTTCAGACGAGATTCGCCCAAAAAGAATTGGTTTTTGGCCTTTCCGTCTGGCTGGAACCATAAATATAGATTCTTACGCATTACCATTATCTTGGTATGTCCCGAAGGATGATTTTACTAGTACATGCAACGATGTCAAAGCATCCATTGCCGACCAGAGGTCATCATCTACATCAGTGCTAGTATCTGACGGTATTGAATCAGAAGCAAACACAGAAAATACGCTAAATCTAATTCTTCATTAATGTACCAACCGCCTACATCGTCGGTGGTATTATCAACATCGAGCTTATCAATACTCTTTACAAGTGGATCTAGCTCCCACACACACTCATCTTCCTCCAGCTCAGTATCGGCTTCATTGCCAGAGTCTGGTTCTTCCGGTTGCGGGACTTCATCCGTCTCCTCGGGATCTTGGTACAGTAAGGAGTCTGTGAAATAATTCTCGACCCCTTTGAATGGATGCCTTTCGGCAATCAACGTCTGCACCTTTCCATTCTCGTCAATGTATTTCATGACTTGATGGAGAGTAGAGGGAACGATGGAGTTGCGGTGAATCCACGACCGTCCTAGCAATAGGTTGTAGGAAGTGTCGGCATCAATGATGTAGCATGTCACTTCCGACTTTAAACTTCCAATCTGGCATTTGAGCTTAATCTTCCCCATCGGACGGGTCCTGTTGGCATTGAACCCGTAGATAGTTGTCTGGGTAGGGCTCAAACGATGAGTAGGAATGCCCAGATGTTGCATGACCCGGCGAGGCATGATGCTCAACGCGGACCCTGGATCTACCTGAATGCGGTTCACTTCAGATGATCCAATATACCCTGTGAAGTACAGGGGTCGATCATGCTTTCCTTTAACCTGCATATCCTCTGCCGTGAAGGTGATGCAAGGGGCATTCTGGGAGGTGTGAAGACAATTCTCTACATCTTCCTCCTTTGGCACCTGGGTCATGAAGACCTCAGCGTTTGCCAGAGCCTCTTGTAGAGCTTCTGTGGTTGACTTTGACAGCCTAAGAAGCTCATACAAGGTAATCCGTGCCGGGATGTTGGCCAATTGAGCCAGGACATCAAAGCGGTAAGGCGCCGTAGATCCTTCCGCGATGCCCTTTTGAAGGGCTCGAGAAAATCGAGTTTCCTTCTGTTTCTCCACTGGTTGTTTGTGGAGGGCTTGGTTGGCTCTGCAGCTGGTTGTGGAGGGATTGCCGTCGTTTCGCCATACTGCTTCGAGTAGGGCTGTCCTGAACGGGTTTCTGCCACTAGCCGACCGGGTTCTGCGGCCAGAACTATTGTCTCCTCTTCCGAGTCGGTTAGCGAAGGAATATCGGTATCCGTTTCTCGAGAAGAGGCACACACCACATTGGAGGATGACGCCTTTGCCTTGCCTTTGGACTTCTTATTAGTTACAGTAGTCCATTGCTGGGCGTCAACAAGGTCAGGGTGGACCCACATGATTTCCCCTCGAGGTGTAGGGACGGGTACTAGGCCCTTCTCTTGTTGCTGGTGAGGATCCGTGTTGACCACTCTTAGCTCTCCTTTCGGAACAGGGACCACCCCCGAAGGCGTTGGGGGTGTCTTCCGAACTGGAGAACTGACGTCATGTTAGCCGTCACCTTCTTCTGCTCTGGTCGGAGTTTTAATACCTCCGCGTCAATCAGGGCCTGAAGGATATCCTTGAAGACGTAGCAGCTTTTGGTGGGGTGTCCCAACATTCTGTGGTATAGGCAGTAATTGGGATTGTCGGTTTTACCGACTTCTCCAGGGCGCCTGGCTTCAGGGAGCTTCAGTCTATTGCTCTTGTTGAGTAGTTTAAAGAGCGAATCGACATGTTCCTCCTTGAAAGAATACTGCTTGTTAGCGCGTGGCTGGCTCGAAGAGCCACTCGCCTTGACCGGTTGAGGTTTGGCGGGAGATTTGGTCTCTGTTGCCAAATTATCCTTCCGCTTTGTCTGGAGGGATGTGTCTGGCGCACGCCTGGTTGACCTCTCTGGCCGTGGCTTCCCTTCTTCTGCCCTGACGCGGGCGACAATCTCCTCAGCCTGTTCACCTTGTTGGACCAGCTGCTTCCAGGTGCGGCTTTCAGCAACTCCTATTTGAGCAAGGAGTGAGGTTTGGAGATTGTGGCGGCATGTTTCCACCAGGGTGACCTGGGTCATGCCGCTCGGACATCGGAGTGCTACGTTCTGAAATCTTTCCACGAAAGACTTGACGGACTCTCCCTTTCGCTGCTTAGTGGCTAAAAGGGTAGGCATGTTGACCTCCGAGTCATCCTCGAAGAAGCGCGTTAAGAAAAGCTTCTCCAAATCGCCCCAGTTCTTGATAGAACCTTCTGGGAGCTTCATAAACCATTCAAAGGCCAGCCCTTTCAGGGTGCCAATGAACAGTCGTGCCAAGATGGCATCGTTGTCTACTACATTCCCTGTTTGGGATTTAAAGTAGTAGATGTGTGGTTGGGTGACCCTTTCCCATTGAATGCTTGAAGGGTTGGAGCCTTGAACTTGGACGGGTATGGAACCAAGTCCCATTCAGCAGGATAGGGCCGGACCACTCCAGCTTCTTGGAGGCCTTTACGGTTGGTAAGGGCCTCGAGGCGTTGCTCCAATTGACTCATTCTTTTAGCATGAGCCTTTCCCTGGTCTTGGTCGCCTTTTACTTGCGACGAGGATTTGGACGAACTAGAAGTAGATCGCGGCCTCTCCTCAGAAGGTTCGGAAGATGAGCTTTCTCCCTTTTTCCCTTTGCCCTTCGTCTTTTTAGGAGGAGATTTCCTCCTGTCCTCGAGCAACTGTGAAAGCATCTGCTTGAGGGAGTCGATAGATTCCTGTTGAGAAAGAATCATATCCATTTGTGCCTTTGGATTTGCTCTAAACGTCTAGCCGTTTCCTCAGGAGTGCCTATCATGTAGGCGGAGGCCTCCTTCTCAACGGAAGAGTTTGAAGCCCGTGATTCTGCCACGGCGGAGTGAGAATCATTCACTTTAATGCCATGGGCTAAGGCATTATAATCAATCGGGGGAATGGCCCCAGTCCGGGTGCGAGTGTGTTGATACACCCCTTCCGGTTCAGAGTCAGACTCATCCGAGCTGACTGCAGGTTGTTTTCCCTTGCTCCTGCTTGTCATATTCGCAGTGAGCTCCGGGTACTCAATGTCAGAGAAGGTTCTCCTTCTGTGGGAACGCCTTCTTTTGGCTGACGGGGGAATCAGGGTCAGCTGTCTAACTAAAGACTGCTGGTGCATACCTGAACCACAACGGCACTCGGAGAGCATAGAGATGAGCCGTTGGCAGCAACATGATGAAGTGACCTGGTTGGCACTTCTTTTCTTCGTCAAGTAATCCCTCAGATCCACGGGAGGGGGATCGAAGAGATTAACCTCTCAACGTCAAAGACGGGAGGCATCCATGTGCTGTACAGCCTGGACGCGGGTTTCAGGGACGCGATTTTTGCGCCATGGCTGTAAGACACGCGTCTGGCGTCTCTGTTAGGACGAGACGCGACTGCCGCGCTACCGCTCGGTGCGTCGGGGCAGAGACGTTTGAGAGAGGGTGGGCTGCTGGGCCCCACGCCTATGGGCGCGTGCCTCTCGCGCTTGATGAGGCGCAGAGGCTTCACCTTGGCGTTTGGTGTGTTGGTCTTCAGAGGACCTAGCTTGAGGAGTCTCGCGTTTAGGCCGCCAAACGCGGACTTCACGTGCTGGACGTGGCGCGGGCAAGGCGCCAGATTGTACGTCGCGTCCAGCCTCAGTCGGACAACCAGAGGTTCCAACTTGTAGCTGACGCGCACGTCTCCTCTGTCGACGCTCAGCGTTTCGGTTGCGTCGGGGAGGTGGAGAGTGACCGACAACGACCTGATGCTGGACACCAGGGATTTTGACCACGCGGGTCTCCTGAGAGACGCTGACGCGTGTGTTCCGTGCCGCGCGGTTGATCGCAGCGGCAGTTGTGCTTGAGATCACGCGGGCCTTCTGAGAGGCGTTGGCGCGTGTATCTTGCTTGGCACAGTTGGCAGCAGCAGTGCCCGAGAGAACCTCGGATCGGGCTTCGGGGCCATTCCCCGTCGAGACCCTGCGGCAGACGCGGGTCTTGGGGCTCTTGGAGCCGGAAGAGAGAAACTCTTCGTACTTTGCCTGGTCGAACTCGACAACAAGCGATTCGACCATCTTCCCCTTACGAAGGACGTCATCTTGCGCCACGATTTGCTCATCAGTGACAAATGTAGTCCCCAGCGGAGTCGCCATCTCTTGTACGCGCCGGAAAAAGGAATAAAGGAGTTCGCTGTAAAATTTCCTTGAATCAGATGAAAAATTACAATAAAACTGTTTTCCTTCCAGTTACAAGGGAGGGAAGATGTTGAGTCTTGAATCTCCCCTTTGTTTAGTGCTGGGTTCTTCAAGTGGCGGTGGAGAGTGAATCTTGTTCTCCGTTGACCGGATGACCGTCGGGATCGTCAGGGATCTTCTCTTTGGCTGGTAGAAGGAGTAACACAGCTCTGTCTACCAAAACTCTCAAAGAGAAGGTAGGCAAAGGGCAACTTGAGCGCAGCAAGTTCTCTGAAGGGCTTTACTTTCTTTCTTTTCTCTCAGAGCTTTTTTTTCCGACCTTCTTTTTCTCCCCCCAAAAAAAAAAATTGACCCCTTCTTCATAGCGACGGGGCTATTTATAGAGGCTCCAGGGGTGAACGTGCCCCCTAAAAGTGCTCCACAATGAGGGGCTGACCTCCCCGCTATGTGGGCGGCGACTGGCCCCATAACCAGGGCGGTTATAACCGAGGCGCGGGTTTCAACCCACGCGCCTTGATACTGAGACGCGGGCTTTGGGCCCTCGCGCCTTGATACTGAGACGCGGGTGTCGAGCCCACGCGCCTTGATGCTGAGACGCGGGTGTCGAGCCCACGCGCCTTGATGCTGAGACGCGGGTGTCGAGCCCACGCGCCTTGATGTTGAGACGCGGGTGTCGAGCCCACGCGTCTAGAACTTGAGGCTCTGCTTTTAATGGCTTGTCTTTTAGTGATTTTTTTGACAGCCTACAAGATCCCTGTTGCTGCTCACTTGTCTCCAACTCGGATCCTTTGATACTCAGTCCAGACCAGCTTGCAATCCAGTTCTTCTACTCAACCGAGATCCACTACAACTGTGCTCTTTTCTTGGGGTAATCAAATCCGACTCGGATCTGCTCCAATCTTCTCAAAGCCAAACCCTGCTTCAGATTCTGACAAGATGAGCTCTTTTTCTTCTCTTCTTCGATGTCGCAGATTGGACCTCCTCTTCTTGCAGAGCTCATAGCCACCATGTCGTTGCCGACTAAAATCTACTTTTCTCAACGGCAATCATTTCTTCTCCTCCGACTAATGTTTCTCTCCTCTATCCCGGGCTCTTGTGTCATCCTTATCCACTTTCAGTGATGTCGACCTCTTCTCTTTAATATTGAAAGTGCTTTTCCTGTTGGAAAGAGAGAGTTTACTGATGGGAAAGTTGACAAGGATCGTCGAGGGTCGTCGAGTGATCACCAAGGAGGTCGACGACAAAAGGACAAAGGAAGAAGCAGTAGCACAGTAGCAAAAAAGCAGCAGGTGTAGGTGATCGGTCGACCGGCCCAGTCGACCACCCGCACAAATAGGAGATCGGTCGACCGGCGCGGTCGACTGACGTACACAACGTGCACAAGGAAATATCTCGGTCGACCGCCCGGTCGACCGACTGAAGTGACCCAACTCTCTGTTGGGTACCGATCGACCGCCCGGTCGACCGGTGGAAGGGGTCGGTCAACCGCTCGGTCGACCGACAGTCGGGTGCGGGTAATTTTCTGCTGATTCAGAAATCTGTGTATTTAAGGGCTGTTGTTGGTTTCTAGGATTTGTATCCTTGAGAAGGAAAAGTAGTAGCTCTCTTGAGATCTAGAGGTGCTGCAACCATTGTAATCTTCTTCCAAAGTAATTAAATCTCTCGCTGATTGCCCCGAGGACGTAGACGTTGAGGCCGAACCTCGTTAAAATTGTTTGTTTGCACGTGTGCTTTCTCTGGTATTTGATTTGTGCTGTTTGGGATTGTTTTTTGTGCTTGGGAGATTCAAGGGATCCTCATCAGGTTGTTGTCGTAGGCACAATAAGTGGTATCAGAGCCAGGTTTCGATTGAGATTTCTGGAGATTCGAAGGCTCAAGATCTGATTCGATGGAGATCGTGTGTCGATCTCAAATCAGAGGTATTAGTATTCGTGGGATCGTGTGTCGATCTCAAGAGGATGCAAGGAGGGCTCGTGGAATCTGTGGTGGAGTAGATCCGGAGAGAAACTCGATCTAGGGTTTCAAGAAAAAGGTAAAATCTAATTTTTATCTGAGTAGTGATCTATTTCTAGTTGGTTGTTCTTCCGCATAGATAGAGGATCAAGTAATCTCAATGGCAGAAGAAATTGCTTCGGTTAAGACCATGAATCCTTACCCGAGGATTGATGTTGTTAAGTTCAACGGTACAAATAATTTAGGGATGTGGAGATGTGAGGTTATAGATACCCTGAATGCATCGAACCTCGAAGATACACTCCTATTGGAAAGGAAGAGAAGCAAGAACACTGATGAAGAGTGGGCAAAGATGAACAGGTAGGCGTGTGAGTTGATACGTTCATGTTTGTCGCAAGACATAAAATATCTTGCACAACATGAGACGTCGGCGAAGCATCTGTGGGAAACCCTTGAGAAGAAATACTTGACGAAGAGTGTTGAGTCAAGGTTGCAGCTTAAGAGTAAGCTGTACAGATTTCAGATGAAGAAGGGGAGCATAGTGAATGAGCACGTCAACCGATACACGAAACTTCTTACAGACTTGGTGAACGTGGATGTCATTGCAGAAGAGGAAGACAAGGCGATCATCTTCCTGAACTCACTCCCGGAGGAGGAGTATGAGACATTCACACTGACCTTTATCAATCGTAGGCAAACGTTGGACTACCATAAGGTATCGTCTGCACTGACAAGTTATGAGACGAGGAAGAAGGAGAGACATCCTTCTCAGTCAAGCTCATCAGCGGAGGCACTGGAAGTAAGAGGCAGGGGTTCATCAAGGAAGGGCAAGGAGGTGAGAGAAAGTCAAAGTCCAGGCCGGGTTTCAGGGATGTCAAAAGGAATCAGTGTGCCTTCTGTAGAGAGATAGGGCATTGGAAAGTGGATTGTCCGAAATTCAAGGGGAAGAAGAAGGAGTCGAAGGCTGAAGCAAATCTATCAAAGGTGACGAATACTCAGAGGAGTAGTTCACAGGCAGATGGATCAGACTCGGACTCGTCAGGTTTCTCGTTTTCAGTCAGTTCTCCCATCATTGGTAACTCATGGAAAGATGAGTGGATTCTGGATACAGGTACAACATACCATGCATGCCCCAATCGAGGTTGGATTTCTAGCTTTGAGAAACTGGAGGGGTGTTCGGTCGTTATGGGCGACGATCACCCATGTAGCGTGGAAGGTGTAGGTACAATCCGAATCAGGATGTTTGATGGGATGGTAAGGGAGCTGAAGGGAGTGAGGTATGTACCTCAGTTGAAGAGAAATCTAATCTCCATGGGAACTTTGGAAGCAACGGTCATGGTGATATCTGTTCGAGATGACGATCTCAGGATGATCAAGGGCTCGATGGTGGTGATGAAGGGCGTCCGCTGAGGCAATCTCTACTACTTGAAGGGTAGTACGATTACAGATCAGGTGGAGACTTCGAGTTCCTCAGATGATGGTGGCCCAGAGGTCTGGCAGGGAAAGGTCGGAAAGGAAGAAGAAGAATCTTTGCGAGCTCCTGTAAAGATGGAATTGCTGAAAGGTGCTGCTACCTGTAAGTTGGAAGATGGACATAGCATTCTGAACAAGAAGAAGGTGAGATTCAGCACCAGTGCTCACTGCAATGAAGGTCTTCTTGATTGTGTTCACATGAGCGTATGGGGACCTGCTAAGACGGCATCGCTTGGAGGTCACAGGTACTTTGTCTCTTTTGTTGATGGTTCATCTAGGCAGGTTTGGATATATCCTATAAGACAAAGGGGTGAAGCCCTAGATGTGTTGGTGAAGTGGAAAGGAAAAATGGAGAGGCAGATAGGTAGGAAGATAAAGGAGCTTCATATTGGTAATGTTGGAAAGGACATGTACCAGTTCCTACGATTTAGCCAGAACACAGGTATTGCTACTCACTTCACAACAGGTACAGATGGGTTGGCTAAAGATGTAGTCCGTTCCTTACTAGAGGAGGTTCGGCGGTTGTTGTCCAATGCGGGATTAGACAGGCCGTTTTGGGTTGAGGCGACTGAGTATGCTAGCCTTCTCATGAACAGATCGACTGCGATAGGAGGTAAAGCTCCATTGAAAATTTGGTCTAGGAAAGCTGCTCAAGATCATGGTGTGCTGTGGGATTTTGAAAGTCTGACCTCCTTCAGTGCCAAGAATGGTAAAGTGAATCCGCGAGCAAAGAGGTTTGTCTATTTGGGCGTCAAGAGGAACAGCTACAGGTTGTGGGACCCCGAAGACAAGAAGATTGTGATAAGCAGGAATGTCACATTTGGAGTGACTTCAGTGTTGAAGTCCACTGTCTTTCAGCAGGTGGAGAGGACGAAGACCAAGGTTGGATCGCAGCGGGTGGAGGTTGATGCTATTCCATCATCTCCAGTAGGTTCGGCATTGGAGGAGACTTCACCGGATGTGACACCGGGTGGAGATCATGAAGCAAAGGGTGTGCTGAACAGGTTGAAGACATTGCTGAGGATGTCAAGTTGTTTGCAGCCATTGGAGCCAAGGTGAAACCACGCTTGTGGGGAAAGAAGCATGAATCTCAAGCTTGTGATCGCGACAAGCTGAAGTTGAAGGCCGTTGTCCTCCATGATGGTCGGGAAGAGGTTCATATTACTCAGTCAGACAGGTTCGCTGCTGCAAATATAGGTACCATAGCTTGATCTTGATGAAGCTCATCTAAATGAACTACGGTTGGCTTGATCCTTTTGGGCAAAGGTACGTAGGCAGCCGTGAAGGCGCAGCCATTTGGTGATGCAACTCTTATGAAGCTATTTGGGTTCTCGAGAAGCTGTTTGGATCTTCACGTAGAGGTGAAGAGTTGTGGCCGATGAAACTCTACGTAGAGGTGGAAAGGTTTCACGTAGAGGTGAAGTGTTGTGGCCAGTTAGACTTCACATAGTGGTGAGGTGTTGTGATCTCGATGAACAGGTGATCTTCTGTTGAGAAGATGTTGAGCTTGCATAAGGAGGGGTATGCATCCAGTTGAAGCCGATAATGTTGGGTGGGCTCTACACAGACTTGGTTGGACCATCAGTGGAAGACAGGAAGACTAGATAGAGCTGGTCAGTTGGAGAGTCAGTGTTGGCTCGTAAGGAAGTCTTCGTGAGGTCGTGAAGTTGTGGAGTAGAAGCCACAGTTTGGTGATCGGCATGTATGAAAATTCTCCTAAGGTGAAGTGTAGGGAAGGCATGTGCGATGTTTTCCATGGATAGCTGAGCTAAAGATTCCAAGCCGAGATCGTGTGTCAATTTTGCCGAGATCGTGTGTCGATTTCATCCGATGCGTGCAAGCCGAGATCGTGTGTCGATTTCACCAGGTGATAGAATGGGGTTCGTTGGAGATCGGCTCAGATTTTAGGAAAATTCTTCGCCGAGGTGGAGAATTGTTGGAAAGAGAGAGTTTACTGATGGGGAAGTTGACAAGGATCGTTGAGGGTCGTCGAGTGATCGCCAAGGAGGTTGACGACAAAAGGACGAAGGAAGAAGCAGCAGCACAGCAGCAGAAAAGCAGCAGGTGCAGGTGATCGGTCGACCGGCCCGGTCGACCACCCGCACAAACAGGAGATCGGTCGACCGGCGCGGTCGACCGACGTGCATAACGTGCACAAGGAAATATCTCGGTCGACCGACTGAAGTGACCCAACTCTCTTTTGGGCACCCGATTGACCACCCGTCGACCGGTGGAAGGGGTCGGTCGACCGCCCGGTCGACCGACAGTCGGGTGCGGGTAATTTTCTGCTGATTCGGAAATCTGTGTATTTAAGGGCTGTTGTTGGTTTCTAGGGTTTGTATCCTTGAAAAGGAAGTGTAGTAGCTCTCTTGAGATCTAGAGGTGCTGCAACCATTGTAATCTTCTTTCAAAGCAATTAAATCTCTCTCTGATTGCCCCGAAGACGTAGGCGTTGAGGCCAAACCTCATTAAAATTGTTTGTTTGCGCGTGTGCTTTCTCTGGTATTTGATTTGTACTGTATGGGATTGTTCTTTGTGCTTGTGAGATTCAGGGGGTCCTCATCAGGTTGTTGTCATAGGCACAACATTTCCTGGTTGCAGATTCCATTCTTTCTCCTTGAATAATCCTTCTTCGGCACTACTATTATCATTGATATCACGATCTCCTTCTCCGTCGATGAAATTCACACTGATTCAATGTCCACTTTGCTTCAAGTGAAAGAGACTTTGTGGGTTTTGGAATCTACCTTGTGTATTCTAAAGAGAGTCACAGGCTCAAAGTCTGCAGTGCTACATGCGAAAGAGACTCAGGCAAGTGCTCCATCTCAATCTGATGCTACATGCTGCATATAAGATGTCATTGCACGCATCTGATGCTACATGACATATATCTGTGACCCAAGGCATAAACTTTTTGTTACTATACCACAAAATTAATTGTTTTGAGTTACAACTTATTACATGTGAGATTTATAAGACCACAAAATTAATTGTAGCACCCTGAAAGTCAGGAAATATTTATGTAAAAGAGAAAAGAGAAAAGAAAAAGGTTTTTTTCCCTTCCAGTGTTTAGATGGACAACGTAAGAGAAAAATGACACTTCTCACTTTCTCACTGACCGCCCACTTTCTTGAAATCAAACACGCCCTATAGTGATTGGTCATATGAAAGAATCAGTTTTCTTATGCGAGACTGACTTAGAATGACTGAGAAAATGTAATCACTTCAACAATATTAAAACATTAATCTTTTTTGTGTCATTTAAGAGCATGAATAAACAATTTCTATGTTGTAACTGGAAAAAAAAAAGCTTGTGTGCGAAAATTGTCATTTTGCTCACCGTGTTTTTTCATCACAGTGGTTACCGTCCCATCTGAACTATTCAGCCCGCTGGGGGGTGGGTCCCATCCAGGGGCCTGCCGAAATCAATGGCCCAGCAGCCGGGCCGGTGATGGTTGTGATAAAAACGCGGTGAGCAAAAGATTTTCAAAAATTACGATGCTTTACAACTGCAGGGATAATTTTGTTAAATCCTATGAGAGGCGATTTACATATTTGTCTAATGCCAGCTTGTCACGTACATACTTGTGGTAGGGAACATTTCGAAGATTGGTTAATAATTATTGTACTATTAATTTTATATTATATCATGTTACTATTGAATTGACACGTGGAGTCTAACCATGTGAATTGCTAGCATGACCCACTTTTCAATTTAATAGTAGTACAATTTAATACAATATTAGCAGTATAATTCGCATTATTCAAATGAATTACTTCAAATCTCTACTAAGAACAGTTGTAGCTAGACTCACGTGAGTAGGCAGTTTGTGTCTCATGATCACACGGTGACTAGCAGGCTAATGATCATTGAATATTAGAAATTTTTTTCAAGTTAAAAAGATAGTCTAAATTCATGATATCCTAGAGATATTTTGTATTTGGATTTGTGTTTTCTCAGTGTTATGTTCTAATCACTTGCATGCTGATTCGTGAGAAGAAAAAAATTAGCTTTCTTACATGACGCTGCAAATTTGAGGACTTCAACAATGTCAAAACATCAATCTTTTTATTCCATAGTCAAGAGCATTAAAAGATGATTCAAATACATCCTAGAACATGAAAAAGCATAGTCCGTGTCTGAAAGTCACGGCGTTTTAAAGTCAGAGGGGAAGTTCTGCAAATTCTGCAGGGATGATCCATAAAATCTGATCGAGTTTCGTAAATTCTAAAATTGTGTTGACTCGTAAATTTTGAATTAGCAATATGTGGATGAATAGTCCATCGGGAAAGTTTTGATTAAAGTTTTTCCTCGTTCTTATATTTCTTCTTTTAGTTTCCTATTGATACATGCTCCAATTTGAAAAAAAATTTCTAATGCAATTAGGACATGGTTTGAAAAACGAGTAGTTGAAGCTCGAAGAAGAGAACTTATTTGTTCATATATAATGCGAAAGGATGAGAAAAATGTTGCAATCTGTAAACTTAATTATTTTAGATATTTATATGCAAATCTATTGCAACATTAGGGTATTTTCTGCAAGATATCATATGTGAAAACTGTTAAAGTAATAAGTGTGTAGTGCAAATAAGAATAGTATTGTAATTTTTTATTTATTATCATCTATACAAAGAAGAGGTTATTCTCATATAGGGTAAGTGATCAAGCCGTCTATTTTCTCTAAAATCTAAGGTGATATCAGAACCATCTCTCTGAAAAATTTCAATCATTAAAATCTTCTTCTATTTATCATCATCGTCACGCCAACAACGAATCTGTGTTGGACCGCGTTCATGTAGCCATGCCCAGCACTGGGCCATCGCTCAGAGCCCTCCCTAATCTCTTCTTCGAAACCCTAATATCTACAAAACCTAGATTCAAAATCTCTTCATTAAAAATTCTCCAAAAATTCTTATATTTCTCCACTGAGTCAACTTGCAACCTGCAATCTCGAGTCACGATCAGTCGTTGAGTCAACTCGCGATCTTCTTCCTCTCGACGATATCTCTGTAACTCGATATCTACATCTCTGATCTCAGCCTGACCTCGCCATCAGCCGCTTCTTCTCATCAACGATGGCAGCATGCCTCATCTACAACCTCAGCTGTCTGCAAGATCTCTAATCTACAACCGACCTCTCATCTGATTTGCAAGTAACCTCTGATCTACAAGCAGCCTCCCCGACTCTGAGTGTGACTCCCCGCTTCGATTGGCACACCTGCCCAGACTCGATTGCAACCACAGATCGGCTTCCTCTCCTCGCCAAAATCGTGCGTACAAGCTTGCCTGTGCAGATCTGTTCCCCCTGGATCCAAAAGTATATCTGCATATTCTTCAACCCGAACCCAGATCCAATCTAATCTCAACTTAGATCCCTGTTGCTGCTCACTTGTCTCCAACTCGGATCCTTTGATACTCAGTCCAGACCAGCTTGCAATCCAGTTCTTCTACTCAACTAAGATCCACTACAACAGTGCTCTTTTCTTGGGGTGATCAAATCCGACTCGGATCTGCTCCAATCTTCTCAAAGCCAAACCCTGCTTCAGATTCTGACAAGATGAGCTCTTTTTCTTCTCTTCTTCGATGTCGCAGATTGGACCTCCTCTTCTTGCAGAGCTCATAGCCACCATGTCGTTGCCGACTAAAATCTACTTTTCTCAACGACAATCATTTCTTCTCCTCCGACTAATGTTTCTCTCCTCTATCCCGGGCTCTTGTGTCATCAACATCCACTTCCGGTGATGTCGACCTCTTCTTTTCAATATTGAAAGTGCTTTTCCTGTTGGAAAGAGAGAGTTTACTGATGAGAAAGTTGACAAGGGTCGTCGAGGGTCGTCGAGTGATCACCAAGGAGGTCGACGACAAAAGAATAAAGGAAGAAGCAGTAGCACAGTAGCAGAAAAGCAGCAGGTGCAGGTGATCGGTCGACCGGCCGGGTCGACCACCCGCACAAATAGGAGATCGGTCGACCGGCACGGTCGACTGACGTGCACAACGTGCACAAGGAAATATCTCGGTCGACCGCTCGGTCGACCGACTGAAGTGACCCAACTCTCTGTTGGGCACCCGGTCGACCGCCCGGTCGACCGGTGGAAGGTGTCGGTCAACCTCGGTCGACCGACAGTCGGGTGCGGGTAATTTTCTGCTGATTCGAGAATCTGTGTATTTAAGGGTTGTTATTGGTTTCTAGGGTTTGTATCCTTGAGAAGGAAAGTAGTAGCTCTCTTGAGATCTAGAGGTGCTGCAACCATTGTAATCTTCTTCCAAAGCAATTAAATCTCTCTCTGATTGCCCGAGGATGTAGGCGTTGAGGCCGAACCTCGTTAAAATTGTTTGTTTGCACGTGTGCTTTCTCTGGTATTTTATTTGTGCTGTTTGGGATTGTTCTTTGTGCTTGGGAGATTCAAGGATCCTCATCATGTTGTTGTCATAGGCACAACAAGTGGTATCAGAGCCAGGTTTCGATTGGGATTTCTGGAGATTCGGAGGGCTCAAGATCTGATTCGATGGAGATCGTGTGTCGATCTCAAATCAGAGGTATTAGTGTTCGTGGGATCGTGTGTCGATCTCAGGAGGACGTAAGGAGGGCTCGTGGAATCTGTGGTGGAGTAGATCCGGAGAGAAACTCGATCTAGGGTTTCAAGAGAAAGGTAAAATTCCAATTTTTATCTGAGTAGTGATCTATTTCCAGTTGGTTGTTCTTCCGCATAGATAGAGGATCAAGTAATCTCAATGGCAGAAGAAATTGCTTCGATTAAGACCATGAATCCTCACCCGAGGATTGATGTTATTAAGTTCAACGATACAAATAATTTCGGGATGTGGAGATGTGAGGTTATAGATGCCCTG
The DNA here is from genome assembly GCA_038442645.1 of Agave tequilana. NCBI lineage: Eukaryota > Viridiplantae > Streptophyta > Magnoliopsida > Asparagales > Asparagaceae > Agave > Agave tequilana. The sequence continues at coordinate 41,816 of JAVJIF010006650.1, read as the reverse complement.
AATGCATCGAACCTCGAAGATACACTCCTATTGGAAAGGAAGAGAAGCAAGAACACTGATGAAGAGTGGGAAAAGATGAACAGGTAGGCGTGTGGGTTGATACGTTCATGTTTGTCGCAAGACATAAAATATCTTGCACAACATGAGACGTCGGCGAAGCATCTGTGGGAAACCCTTGAGAAGAAATACTTGACGAAGAGTGTTGAGTCAAGGTTGCAGCTTAAGAGTAAGCTGTACAGATTTCAGATGAAGAAGGGGAGCATAGTGAATGAGCACGTCAACCGATATACGAAACTTCTTACAGACTTGGTGAACGTGGATGTCATTGTAGAAGAGGAAGACAAGGCGATCATCTTCCTGAACTCACTCCCGGAGGAGGAGTATGAGACATTCACACTGACCTTTATCAATCGTAGGCAAACGTTGGACTACCATGAGGTGTCGTCTGCACTGACAAGTTATGAGACGAGGAAGAAGGAGAGACATCCTTCTCAGTCAAGCTCATCAGCGGAGTCACTGGAAGTAAGAGGCAGGGGTTCATCGAAGAAGGGCAAGGAGGTGAGAGAAAGATCAAAGTCCAGGCCGGGTTTCAGGGATCTCAAAAGGAATCAGTGTGCCTTCTGTAGAGAGATAGGGCACTGGAAAGTGGACTGTCCGAAGTTCAAGGGGAAGAAGAAGGAGTCGAAGGCTGAAGCAAATCTATCAAAGGTGACGAATACTCAGAGGAGTAGTTCACAGGCAGATGGATCAGACTCAGACTCGTCAGGTTTCTCGTTTTCAGTCAGTTCTCCCATCATTGGTAACTCATGGAAAGATGAGTGAATTCTGGATACAGGTACAACATACCATGCATGCCCCAATCGAGGTTGGATTTCTAGCTTTGAGAAACTGGAGGGGTGTTTGGTCGTTATGGGCGACGATCACCCATGTAGCGTGGAAGGTGTAGGTATAATCCGAATCAGGATGTTTGATGGGATGGTAAGGGAGCTGAAGGGAGTGAGGTATGTACCTCAGTTGAAGAGAAATCTAATCTCCGTTGGAACTTTGGAAGCATCGGGCATGGTGATATCTGTTCGAGATGACGATCTCAGGATGATCAAGGGCTCGATGGTGGTGATGAAGGGCGTCCGCCGAGGCAATCTAGACTACTTGAAGGGTAGTACGATTACAGATCAGGTGGAGATTTCGAGTTCCTCAGATGATGGTGGCCCGGAGGTCTGCCAGGGAAAGGTCAGACAGGAAGAAGAAGAATCTTTGCGAGCTCCTGCAAAGATGGAATTGCTGGAAGGTGCTGCTACCTGTAAGTTGGAAGGTGGACATAGCATTCTAGACAAGAAGAAGGTGAGATTCAGCACCAGTGCTCATTGCAATGAAGGTCTTCTTGATTGTGTTCACATGAGCGCATGGGGACCTGCTAAGACGGCATCGCTTGGAGGTCACATGTACTTTGTCTCTTTTGTTGATGGTTCATCTAGGCAGGTTTGGATACATCCTATAAGACAAAGGGGTGAAGCCCTAGATGTGTTGGTGAAGTGGAAAGGAAAAATAGAGAGGCAGATAGGTAGGAAGATAAAGGAGCTTCATATTGGTAATGTTAGAAAGGACATGTACCAGTTCGTACGATTTGGCCAGAACACGGGTATTGCTACTTACTTCACAACAGGTACAGATGGGTTGGCTAAATATGTAGTCCGTTCCTTACTAGAGGAGGTTCGGCGGTTGTTGTCTAATGCAGGATTAGACAGGCCGTTTTGGGCTGAGACGACAGAGTATGCTAGCCATCTCATGAACAGATCGACTGCGATAGGAGGTAAAGCTCCATTGGAAATTTGGTCTAGGAAAGCTGTTCAAGATCATGGTGTGCTGTGGGAGTTTGGAAGTCTGGCCTGCTTCAGTGCCAAGAATGGCAAAGTGAATCCGCGAGCTAAGAGATTTGTCCATTTGGGCGTCAAGAGGAACAGCTACAGGTTGTGGGACCCCGAAAATAAGAAGATCATGATGAGCAGGAATGTCACATTTGGAGAGACTTCAGATTTGAAGTCCACTGTCTCTCAGCAGGTGGAGAGGACGAAGACCAAGGTTGGATCGCAGCGGGTGGAGGTTGATGCTGTTCCATCATCTCCAGTTGGTTCGGCATTGGAGGAGACTTCACCGGATGTGACACCGGGTGGAGATCATGAAGCAAAGGGTGATGCTGAACAGGTTGAAGACATTGCTGAGGATGTCGAGTTGTTTGCAGCCATTGGAGCCAAGGTGAAACCACGCTTGTGGGGAAAGAAGCATGAATCTCAAGCTTGTGATCGCGACAAGCTGAAGTTGAAGGCCGTTATCCTCCATGATGGTCGGGAAGAGGTTCATATTACTCAGTCAGACAAGTTCGCTGCTGCAAATATAGGTACCATAGCTTGAGCTTGATGAAGCTCATCTAAATGAACTACGGTTGGCTTGATCCTTTTGGGAAAAGGTACGTAGGCAGCCGTGAAGGCGCAGCCATTTGGTGATGCAACTCTTATAAAGCTATTTGGGTTCTCGAGAAGCTGTTTGGATCTTCACGTAGAGGTGAAGAGTTGTGGCCGATGGAACTCTACGTAGAGGTGGAAAGCTTTCACGTAGAGGTGAAGCGTTGTGGCCAGTTAGACTTCACATAGTGGTGAGGTGTTGTGATCTAGATGAACAGGTGATCTTCCGTTGAGAAGATTTTGAGCTTGCATAAGGAGGGGTATGCATCCAGTTGAAGCCGATGAAGTTGGGTGGGCTCTACACAGACTTGGTTGGACCATCAGTGGAAGACAGGAAGACTAGATAGAGCTGGTCAGTTGGAGAGTCAGTGTTGGCTCGTAAGGAAGTCTTCGTGAGGTCGTGAAGTTGTGGAGTAGAAGCCACAGTTTGGTGATTGGCATGTATGAAAATTCTCCTAAGGTGGAGTGCAGGGAAGGCATGTGCGATGTTTTCCCTGGATAGCTGAGCTAAAGATTCCAAGCCGAGATCGTGTGTCGATTTCGTCGAGATCGTGTGTCGATTTCATCCGGTGTGCGCAAGCCGAGATCGTGTGTCGATTTCGCCGAGATCGTGTGTCGATTTCGCCAGGTGATAGAATGGGGTTCGTTGGAGATCGGCTCAGATTTTAGGAAAATTCTTCGCCGAGGTGGAGAATTGTTGGAAAGAGAGAGTTTACTGATGGGGAAGTTGACAAGGATCGTCGAGGGTCGTCGAGTGATCGCCAAGGAGGTCGACGACAAAAGGACGAAGGAAGAAGCAGCAGCACAGCAGCAGAAAAGCAGCAGGTGCAGGTGATCGGTGTTGATCTCATATTAAGATGGACCACTTAACCTAGGTTAATTAACATTGGATTCCTAATTAAAGTAAGCTGATATCATGTATGCCCATATTAAAGTTATATTTGCATAAAGTTTAATTAATCATGTGTATGGTATTAAGGACTATGATGGGTGGTATTATCACATGATTGTTATTTTGCAATTAAGGCCCACTTCTCTCCTCCTGTAAAGAAAAACAACTTCTCCCCTCCTTTAGGGTTTCCATCATCTATTGCAAGAGTTGTGAAAAGAGAAGGAGATAGAGAGAAGAAGGTGATTGCAATTAGGGTTTGCAGGATCATTGCAGGAATTTAAGAAAAGGGATCAAGGTCTTCATCCATCCATCATTCTCAATTCATCTATGGCTTCCAGTATGTATTTAATTTGTATATGCTTTCAATTTATTGAGATGTATATGATTCTTAGATTCATGGCCATTATTCCGCATTAAATCTATTTTATTTCCTACATTTGGTATCAGAGCCAGGTTTAAAGAATCAATACATCTTAGATTTAGGAATTATGAAAAGTTAGGGTTTTTGATTAACAATTCATAAAATCGAATTTTTGATCTTTTAATTGTAGAATTTGTAGAGGATTTAATAGCCCTAATATCATGTTCATATTCCTCTAATTATGCAATTAAATTGGGATCAAAATCAAAGGAATTGAAAACCCTAATTTTTGATAATTTTGGGATTAAAATCGACTAAGCAGGAACTGCAATTATATAACTGCTTCGTCGACTATTAGTCGACTAATCCCATCGTATAGTCGACTAATTCCCTTTTCCAGAAAGTTTTAAAGTCTCTGTTTGCCGCAGGAGTCGACTTGATTTTTAGTTGATTTTATGACTAGTCGACTAATTAGGGTATAGTCGACTAATCATATTTTCAAGTCGACTAATTCGGTGACCCGAAAGTTGAGAACTTTCTGTTGGATTCAGGAGTCGACTAATTAAATGTGAAGTCGACTAATAAAGTTTGTAGTCGACTAATAATATGGGTATAGTCGACTAATTTTCTTTTGCACTAGTCGACTAGACCTAATGTGTAGTCGACTTGACTTGACCCAAGTCGACTAATCTTTCCTTGTAGTCGACTAATACTTGTTAATATTCAATCATTAATGTATATTACACATTTAAGTTGTTGTGTTAATAATGATTGATGCTTGGTCAAGTAATGTATTGAGGTATTATGGCTTTACTCAAATAAAAGATTAGAGAATATTATTGGTTAGTTTAGTATTCATAAGGCTTATTGATTTAGTAGTTGCCAAAGTGACCTATGTTAGTAAACCTTATGAATATACAACTGCATAAAAGACTTGTCAATGAGGAAGACATAAAAGACAATAATATTCTCGATGGCTGTTCTAGTTAGGAGATTGGGACTGGCCCAAAGGAAAGTCTCTTTCAAATAATTATGAACCGGGGTAGGATAGTGTAATTTATGTAACTTAGTGGTGTGGAATTGGATACCCAAAGGTAACATGACTTACTAACTAAGTGACATAAATTATATTAGACCTACATAGGTGATAAAAGTTCTCACCTAAAGAGTGAACACTAGATATGCTTAGGTTTCGCCCAAAGGAGAAATCAAAGTGATATCAATAGTTCATCTTAATTAATTTAAAGTTGATGTATTGATTAGTGGCCCTAATGTGAGCTTGTCCTATTATGTTTCAGTGAACGTCCCTACTTCCCTTCACACTCATGCCACTAGCATTCCAGCCTTGGATGGTACCAACTTTTCAGAGTGGTTTGAACATGTACAGTTTACACTGGGTGTTTTGGACCTAGACATGGCTCTAACAGTTGACAAACCTGATGAAGTGACTGCTGAGAGTACAGCAGAACAGGTCAGCCATGCCAAAGCTTGGGAAAGGTCTAATAGGCTCAGTCTTATGTTCATAAAGATGACCATAGCTAATAACATCAAGACTTCACTCCCTCCTACAACTAATGCATCTGAACTATTAAGTGCGGTTAAAGACCGATTTAAGTCTGCAGATAAGTCATTAGCTGGCACCCTTATGGCTGAACTTACCACCATGAAATATGATGGTAGTAGAGGAGTTCAACAACACATTCTAAATATGACTGATAAGGCTGCTAAGCTAGGATCACTGGGAATGAAGGTGGATGAGTCCTTCTTGGTACAGTTCATCCTCAACTCGCTTCCTTCTCAGTTTGGGCCATTCAAGATCCACTACAATACTCATAAGGATAAGTGAAACTTGAATGAGCTAACTGGTATGTGTGTTCAAGAGGAAGTGAGACTGAGGCAAGAAGGACAGCACTCAGTGTTGGCAGTAACTTCAGGAGGTATCCATAAGAAAAGTAAATATGGAAGAGGTAAGAGATTTCCATCAAAGAAAGGAAATGACCATGGGGAAAGTAGCCAAGGTCATAGAAAAGCTTTCACTGTCAAATGCTACTTCTGTGGCAGAAAAGGACATGTGAAGAAGGACTGCAACAAGAGGAAAGTTTGGTTCGAAAAGAAAGGTACGAATCTTTCTTTTGTATGTTATGAATCAAATCTTGCTGAAGTTCCTTCTAATACTTGGTGGATAGACTCTGGAGCCACAACTCACATAACTAATTCAATGCAGGGATTCCTTACAACCCGGAAACCGAAGGAAAGTGAGAGATTCGTCTTTATGGGGAACCGTCTCAAAGTGGAGGTCGAATATGTTGGTACTTATCGACTACTCTGGAGACGGGACATCAGATGGATCTTGAGGATACTTTTTATGTACCTTCGATTTCTAGGAACTTAATGTTAATATCCAAATTAGATGTTTTTGGATATTCTGTTTTATTTAGTTGTGAAAAACTCAGTTTAATGTATAATTCAATTCCGGTTGGACATGGAATTTTATGTGATGGTTTATATAAAATTTCATTGAATGATGAGTTTGCACAATCTTTATTATCTCTGCATTCGAATGTTGGAATAAAACGTGGCTTAATAAATGAAAAATCCTCAATCTTGTGGCATAGGCGACTGGGGCATATCTCCAGGGATAGAATTATAAGATTAGTGAAGACTGGGATTTTGAATAACCTAGACTTCACTGATTTTGATGTGTGTGTGGATTGCATAAAAGGAAAGCAAACCAAACACACTAAGAAAGGTGCCACAAGAAGTAAAAAACTCCTCGAAATAATTCATACAGATATTTGCGGACCACTCTCCATTCCATGTTTTACTGGAGAGAGATATTTCATTACCTTTATAGATGATCTGTCACGTTATGGTTATGTGTATCTAATTAATGAAAAGTCTCAGGCTGTTGACATCCTAGAGGTGTTCATTACAGAAGTCGAGAGACAATTAGATAGAAAGGTTTAAATCATAAGATCAGATCGAGGTGGTGAATTTTATGGTAGATATGATGAGTCAGGACAACATCCTGGTCCATTTGCCAATTTCTAGAAAAGCATGGTATTTGTGCTCAATACACAATGCCAGGTACGCCTCAGCAGAACGGTGTTGCTGAAAGGCGGAATCGAACTCTTATGGATATGGTTAGGAGCATGATGAGCTTCTCAAATGTACCCAATTCATTGTGGAATGAAGCCTTAAAGACTGCTATGTATATCTTGAATAGGGTTCCTAGTAAGGCTGTCCCAACAACTCCTTTCGAGTTGTGGACTGGTAGGAAACCCAGTTTAAGACATTTACATGTTTGGGGTTGTCCAGCAGAGGCTAGAATATATAATCCACAAGAAAAGAAATTAGACTTAAAAATCAATATCTGGGTATTTCATTGGTTATCCAGATAAGTCTAAGGGATACAAATTTTATTGTCCTAACCATAGTACAAGAATAGTTGAAACTGGTAATGCCAGATTCCTGGAAAATGGTGAAATTAGTGGGAGTGCTGAACCAAGAAAGGTAGATCTTGAAGTGGTAAGGGTAAATATCCCAATACCCTTTCCTTCAAGAGAGATTGTTGTCCCTCAGCTTGATCATCAAGTTGAGATTCCAGAACAACAAGTTAATGTTGGTTCACCACTCCATGAAGATATTCCCATTGAAAATATTGTAGAACCACCACAACCGGCAGCTTTGATAAAATCTCAAAGGGAAAGAAGATCTGCCATTTCAGATGATTATGTGGTATATCTACAGGAATCTGACTATGATATTGGGATAAATAAAGATCCAGTTTCATTTTCACAAGTCATAAAATGCAATGATTCTAGTAAATGGGTTGATGCTATGAAAGATGAGTTGAAATCTATGGACCAAAACCAAGTCTGGGATCTCGTTGAATTGCCTTATAACTGTAAGAAAGTTGGGTGTAAATGGGTCTTTAAGACCAAGCGCGACTCTAAAGGCAATATCGAACGATATAAGGCTAGACTTGTGGCCAAGGTTTCACTCAGAAAGAAGGCATTGACTATACAGAGACCTTCTCTCCAGTATCAAAGAAGGATTCTCTTAGAATCATTATGGCACTTGTAGCTCATTATGATTTGGAGTTACATCAAATGGATGTGAAAACTGCTTTTCTAAATAGAAATTTGGATGAGGATATCTACATGGAGCAACCTGAAGGGTTCGCAATTAAAGAACAAGAACACTTGGCTTGCAAATTAAAGAAATCTATATATGGACTTAAACAAGCTTCCAGGCAATGGTATATAAAGTTTAATGATACCATTACTTCTTTGGATTTACAGAAAACACTGTTGATCAGTGTATATATCTAAAGATCAGTGGGAGCAAGTTTATTTTTCTGGTTCTGTATGTAGATGACATCTTGTTAGCCAGTAGTGATCTTGGTTTGCTGTATGAAACTAAAAGCTATCTTACCAAGAACTTTCAGATGGTTGATATGGGTGAGGCAAATTATGTTATTGGCATAGAGATCTTCAGGGATAGATCTCAAGGATTGCTAGGATTGTCTCAGAAAGGGTAGATCAATCGAGTCTTAGAAAGATTTCATATGGAAATGTGTTCAGTCAGTTCTGCACCCATTCAGAAGGGTGACAGATTAAGTGGTAGCCAGTGTCCCAGAAATGACTTAGAAAAGGATCAAATGCAAAAAGTTCCGTATGCATCAGCTGTTGGGAGCTTGATGTATGCTCACACTTGTACCAGGCCAGATATCAGCTTTGCTGTTGGGATGTGGGAAGATACCAAAGCAATCCAGGAATGGAGCACTGGAAGTTGGCTAAGAAGGTTATGCGGTATCTTCAAGGGACAAAGGACTATATGCTCACATACAGGAGATCAGATCAGTTGGAGGTGATCGGCTATTCAGACTCAGATTTTGGTGGTTGCCCAGATAGCAGGAAGTCTACCTCAGGATTTATTTTCTTGCTAGCAGGTGGGGCAATCTCGTGGAAGAGTGTGAAGCAGTCCATTATTGCTTCATCCACGATGGAGGCTGAGTTCATAGCTTGTTTTGAGGCCACAAATCATGCATTATGGCTAAGGAATTTTATCTCAGCACTTGGTGTAGTTGACTCTATTGCCAGGCCGCTGACGATATATTGTGACAATACAGCAGCCGTATTCTTCTCTAAGAATGGTAAGTACTCTAATGGTTCTAGACATATAGAACTTAAGTACTTGGTGGTTAGAGAAAGAGTTGAGAAACAAAAGGTGTCAATTGTAAGTTTAAGTACCACTTTAATGGTTGCTGATCCAATGACAAAGGGATTGCCTCCAAAGACATTCAAGGAACATGTTGTAAGAATGGGTCTTTTGGGCAATCTGTAAATGTGTATTTTGGTACTTATGTAATTGACATTATTGTACAAATAAAAGTTTTGTTTCTGTGTTTCCTGTTATCCAATTATGTGTGCACATATTATGTATGGATGTTTGTTAAACAAGAAATGTCTTTACAAGACAATTACAGGGGTCATTTTGGTTATGGACTCAATTAGTAAGGGTTATCAATGTTGTGGTACATAGAAGGGAGTATGACGTGGATGTTGTATAACCGCTATGACTCGCATTGGTAGTCCAAACTAATTGCAGTATTACGGTATTTCATGTTTGGGCTTATCAGTTGTTGTTTTTTAAAAAAATTCGTGATCACGTGTCAAAGTTTTTCAGTATGGAATCCAATGGAGTCAAAATGTTTTGAAAATATGAGTCTTTTCTTTTATTATTTGCTAAAGTTTTAACCTAATCGGTTAATGGTTCAAGTGGGAGAATGTTGATCTCATATTAAGATGGACCACTTAACCTAGGTTAATTAACATTGGATTCCTAATTAAAGTAAGCTGATATCATGTATGCCCATATTAAAGTTATATTTGCATAAAGTTTAATTAATCATGTGTGTGGTATTAAGGACTATGATGGGTGGTATTATCACATGATGGTTATTTTGCAATTAGGCCCACTTCTCTCCTCCTGTAAAGAAAAACGACTTCTCCCCTCCTTTAGGGTTTCCATCATCTATTGCAAGAGTTGTGAAAAAAGAAGGAGATAGAGAGAAGAAGGTGATTGCAATTAGGGTTTGCAGGATCATTGCAGGAATTGAAGAAAAGGGATCAAGGTCTTCATCCATCCATCATTCTCAATTCATCTATGGCTTCCGGTATGTATTTAATTTGTATATGCTTTCAATTTATTGAGATGTATATGATTCTTAGATTCATGGCCATTATTCCGCATTAAATCTATTTTATTTCCTACAATCGGTCGACCGGCCCGGTCGACCACCCGCACAAACAGGAGATCGGTCGACCGGCGCGGTCGACCGACGTGCATAACGTGCACAAGGAAATATCTCGGTCGACCGACTGAAGTGACCCAACTCTCTGTTGGGCACCCGATTGACCGCCCGGTCGACCGGTGGAAGGGGTCGGTCGACCGACAGTCGGGTGCGGGTAATTTTCTGCTGATTCGGAAATCTGTGTATTTAAGGGCTGTTGTTGGTTTCTAGGGTTTGTATCCTTGAGAAGGAAGTGTAGTAGCTCTCTTGAGATCTAGAGGTGCTGCAACCATTGTAATCTTCTTTCAAAGCAATTAAATCTCTCTCTGATTGCCCCGAAGACATAGGCGTTGAGGCCGAACCTCATTAAAATTGTTTGTTTGCGCGTGTGCTTTCTCTGGTATTTGATTTGTACTGTTTTGGATTGTTCTTTATGCTTGTGAGATTCAGGGGATCCTCATCAGGTTGTTGTCATAGGCACAACATTTCCTGGTTGCAGATTCCATTCTTTCTCCTCGAATTATCCTTCTCCGGCACTACTATTATCATTGATATCACGATCTCCTTCTCCGTCGATGAAATTCGCACTGATTCAATGTCCACTTTGCTTCAAGTGAAAGAGACTTTGTGAGTTTTGGAATCTACCTTGTGTATTCTAAAGAGAGTCACAGGCTCAAAGTCTGCAGTGCTACATGTGAAAGAGACTCAGGTCAAGCGCTCCATCTCAATCTGATGCTACATGCTGCATATAGATGTCATTGCACGCATCTGATGCTACATGACATATGCCTGTGACCCAAGGCATAAACTTTTTGTTACTATACATAAAAGTTGAAGATAGCCGTATTCGAGTTTTGTAACCTGTTGCTTGGCGAACTGTATGAGTCGTGCATGTTGGATTTGTTGATTACCAGCTCACTGTTTGATGGGTCCTTGTGAGAATGTCACTGTAAATCATGAACAAAAATGCTGTGCCAGTGACATACTTTGTGTTGGCTTCACCACGTAAATGGATCATTCAACCTGCACCAAACCGAAATTAATCATGAGATTTAAATTTCAAAAATTTTCATCTTTGTTAAATTTTATAATGAAGTATATAATTCAAGACCTACCTGGTGTAATTCTAATTTATCTGCTTGGGTCTTGAAGTTCTGAAGACCACCCTGAGCTGAGAGGTTTCTCTGTAAAGGCACAAAAAAATTGAAGAATATATAGATCAATATTGGCCTAAATAGTTGTATATTAGACGAAATGACAAAATATTGAAGCTGAACCTATTAGTAATCAATGTCAAATCTTGTTTTCATTAGATTTTCCTTAATTAAAGATACTTGAAGTTTGAGGTTCTCTACCTCAGAGAGAAGAACTTGGGCACCAGCAAACTTGAGATCCCAGCTGAATTCAGCAACAGTGGAGCTCATGGCTTCATAAGAGATAAATTGCTGGTACATGGTCCTTTTGTTGCAAGGTACCCATAGCAGTTCATCCTATATAATTGGAATGCATACAATAAATATTTTGTTCTTAAATTATCTTGCATATATTTGAGCATGTATATTGTTGTAAATAGATACACATTGCATTGCAGCCTGAAAAAGAGCAGTAGAAGAGGGACATTCCCATCATAGGTTTCTTTGTATTGCTTAGCAATTCAAAGAGCTTCATAAATCAATGAGTCAAATTAAACCCAATTAGCTTTGATGTACATTGTATAGAAAATACATTGGAATTGCCTTCAAATTTTATCATTATGGAATATGTCTAAACAACAACAAATGTACATACATGGACCTGATGAATTTAGATGTTCATGAAAGTAATCTCCTTACCAATTTAGCTTTGTTGAGAAGACGACTGGAATAACCCTTGTCAACTTTATTGAAAACCAACGCAGACGCGGCCAAGGCAGCAGCTGTCTCAGCTGCAATCTCAGTTCAGGCCATATTCTTACCGATCTTGTACAGTGCTCTTTTGCATCTTCATTGGTGATGGGCTACTGGGTCTCCCACCTTAATTTGCCAGAAAAGAAAAGAAATTAGTAACAAAAATTTCAACTAAAATGAAACATAATGTAACATTTTAATTCAAATAAAGCAACTCATTTCCTGAACATATAATTGGTCTTTCTTGATGATGCATTTGAGAAAGTAATTGGTCCCCCAGCGAATAGCAGAATATACATTTTGCAACTCCCCGGTTGCGTGTAGTTCTTTTTTGTAATGCAGAGCAGTCCATGCCAGAGTTGTGACTGTGAAAGCCATAGGCAATCCATACTTCACTTTGTCTCCTGCATCATAGCATCCTCCTACAAAATCCATGAAGTTTTCCACAATAACAAAAAAAAAAGGTTCCAGTTTCCTTGATTAGAAGTCAGGAGCAAGCATGAACTGAAGTCATTGGACTAGTCTGATCGGTTCAGAATTATGTATCAAGACAGTGGCTAATGTCTTCATTACAAGATGAAGATGATGATGATGATGAGAGATAGATGAGATGTTTGAAATGTTAGAGGTAAACGGTTCAAAGCTGTAGGCTGTAGGCATGCAAGTTGTTTCTCTTGAGACCATTCCCTGTCTGTGGAATTTTGGTTTGCATTCTGTTTAAACTTAATTTGAGGGAGGATCGACTGGGAGAAACTCTCGCGTTCCATTAAAAAGAAGTTAATGAAACATGTCTAACAAACTATTTTCATGCCTGCTCTTGTCTCTTGCATAAAAAAATCATGTTGCTTCCAGCAACGAATTAGGATGAATGTCACTTTCCTCTGCCAGTAAATTTCTTTCACCCTGCTGAAAGTTATAGAAACATTACACCAACTAAATCTATGTTGATGAAAATTCTATACAACCAACTTGAACTTATTTCTTCTCATCTTCTCTCCTCTAATCCTGCATTTTCCCCATTATCTTATTCTCTTGATCTCTTTCTCCTCCTCTCTCACTAAATCCCATTAATTAATCCTTGACTAATTGATGACTACTAACCTTTCCTCCCACATTTCTTTGTTTGCAAGGCCTCCTATTTCCATTCCTTTACTCTCACATCAAAACACCTTATAAATTCCATCCCTTCATTCATTAATCCAACAAAAAAAGGAAAAAGAAAAGAAAAGGAAAGTCTCAACTCTTCCAAAATGAACAGGACCTCTCTCCTCCCCTTCTTCTCCCCCCTCCTACTTCTCTTCTTCCCCTCTCTCGCCACCGACCCCGACATGCTCCAGGACCTCTGCGTCGCCGATCTCAACTCCGGTAACTCCCATTTATTACAGTATGTTAACAAACAGCATAAAAATTAAGATTAAAATACTAATTGTATTAAGAGCAGAAGTTTGTAATTTCAAATGTTAATATATTCTCGAGCATCGACCTCGTCAATAATACACACAATTCAGTTTCTTCGACTGATTTAACTTATGCTCTGGCAAAGCAGCAACCAAGTTGAACGGCTTCCCATGCAAGCCTGCGGCCACCGTCAACGCCACCGACTTCTCCTTCAGCGGCATCGCAGCCCCTGCATCGACAAACAACACAATGGGATCCCAAGTCACTGTGGCCAACGTCGAGAAAATTCCAGGCCTCAACACCCTCGGCGTATCCATGTCCCGCATCGACTACGCTCCGGGGGGACTCAACCCCCCTCACACCCACCCTCGCGCCACCGAGATGGTGTTCGTGGTCGAGGGCCAGCTCGACGTAGGGTTCATCACCACGGCGAACAAGCTCGTCATGAAGACAATCACCAAGGGCGAAGTGTTCGTGTTTCCTCGAGGGCTGGTGCATTTTCAGAAGAACAATGGGGACGTGGCGGCCTCGGTGATTGCGGCGTTCAACAGCCAGCTGCCGGGGACGCAGTCGATTGCTGTCACGCTGTTTGCATCGTCGCCGGCCGTGCCGGGTAATGTGCTGACCAAGGCCTTCCAGATTGGGGCTGAGGAGCTGGAGAAGATCAAGAGCAGGCTCGCACCAAGAGCTGAATGTAGCTCCTCTTTGTTATGATTTGATTTTGTTGGCGAGGGAATTAAATTAATGAGTATACTGTAATAATTCAGACTGGCGCATGCAAGAGAGACATATATATAGTTTGATAATTTTTCAGTCAATCATATATATGCTAATGATTTCTTAATTTCTGCAGATATGCAGTTGAAACGATTCATCTCTTCTTCCTCCTTATTTCCCCGTGGATATTCACGATTTTTTCAGGTTCTGAGTTCCAATTTCTTTGCTAGTGGGTGTTCATGCTATATGTGTGGCATTTTCTACGCTATATATCGATCAAATATTAAGGGGAAAAAACTCAACTCCTACTGCCCTCATCAATATTTTTAGTTTAACTTTCTATGATATATATAGGAAACATTTTTTTTATCTTTATCCTAAGTATTTAGGGTAGGCTACGTGAAACAAAAGAGAATTACGCCGGATCGAGCACATGAATCAGCTTTCTCCACTCATTCCTATCGAGCAATATACCTTCACTAAGACCTTCAGCCTCCATATCTTGTCGTATTGTCTCCATCCATGTTTTCTTCGGTCTCCCCTACGCTCTTTTAACTTGCCTTAAATTGATACGCTCTACTCGTCGGACTGGTGCATCTGTAGGTTATATTCTGTTAAATTAGATTTATTTTTTTTTAATATAGGTTATATTCTAGTGCAAGCAGGATGTAAACCTCAAACTTCTTGCCCACTACAAAAAAAAGTACTGCTACTATGCTACAGTGCCACATGCAATTAGTTGAAAGCCTCGTGTATAAACCATAAAGGAAGAGATCAGACATCATGCTTGCTATGTAAGAGATCAGACGGCATGCTTGCTATGTGGTAAGGGATTTTGTATGTAGCATTATGTTACAAGTAGTGGAGTATAATTGTGTAAATTCAGTTGCTTATGACCCAGACTATAAATAATAAGAAAAGAGAAGTTAAAACGCATGCTGGAAAGCTCGTAAAAAATCGAACTAACCCGTCAAACCTGTAAACCCTCCACGATTTACCCGAAACCCGTTTGGTGTGAGTTCAGATTAGTGAGCATAGAAACCTATCAAGTTGGAGCGGGTTTCTGAGTTTTCGGTCCCGTAACCGTGTGGGCATAATATTTCCGCCCGACCCGACCCATTTTCACCCCAAGGGTACTCTCTGCTCTATGGAGACAGACATATATGCCCTACTTAGGGGCTGTTTGTTTTATCGTAAAAGGCGTAAAAGTCCGTAATTCGTAAATGACTTACAACCCAATTACAACTACGGCGCTTGTTTAGACCGTAATTCGTAAAAAACTTACGCAACTCAACTATCACTCACTTGCAACCCAATAACCACTCACTTACAGCCCAGTTACACTTAATTTTGTTGTCATGCAAATTTGTATTATTTTTATATTAATATTAAATTTTTTTAATATTTAACATTTTTAATATTTATTTGTAATATTAAAACTTTTTAAATCACCACATAGTTAATTTTATGGTCAACTTTTTCACTTACGACTTACACATTACGACAACCAAACACCGTAAAATACAATACACTTTCCACTTACAACTTTATATTACTAACCAAACACCGTAAAACTTACATGCATGTCACTCATTTACAACTGTAAAAGACTTTATCTATTACGACTTACAAATTATGGCCAACTACGACAACCAAACAAACCCTTAATAGGGCATTACTTTGGAGTTGCCTCTCTATGACTGCCACTCAATGTCAGGGAGCGGGTATCCGCGCCCCACCCCCAACAACCCCAAGCCCAAAAAAAAAGTGATGAAGGTACCCCTCAAATTATTACAAGTGTTTTATTATTATTTTTTGACATTTTCTCTCTTGGTGAAAAATTCAAAACACACATTTCTTCTTCATCCTCATCCTTCTTCCCCTCCTCCCCCTCCCCCCCTCCCTCCTTCGCTTCCCCTCCTCGGCCTCTCCCCTACCCCGATCTCCCCCTCCTCCCTCTCCCCCACCCCTGCCACCTCGCCCCCAACCCCCGTCGCACACCCTCTCACCCCCAAGTTTGGCCTGTTCGACGATCGAGCCTGTTCGTCCAGTTATGATTGAACCGAGTCTGGACGGTCATAACTGGACGAACAAACCTGATCACCAAACATGCCAGACCTAGGGGGTGGGGGTGGGCGGGAGGGGGTTGACATGAGGGAGGCAAGAGAAGGGGGTCGGAGGGGGAGATCGGAGAGAGGGGGAATCGGAGGGGAAGGGGAGTTGGGGGAGGCCAGAGGGGGAGATCGAGGAGAGGGGGAATCGAAGGGGAAGGGGGAGTGGGGGGAGGTCAGAGAGTGGGGGGAAGGGGTAGCAGGGAGAGGCCGGAGAGGAGGGGGTTGTCGAGGAGGGAGGCAATAGGGGAGGAGCAGGGGAGGAGGAAGAGAGGAAGAAGAAGAGGGTAATTTGGGGTTTTTTTTTATTTTTTTAGGGTGCCTTCATCACATTTGTGGGTTCCTTTATTACTGAGGTGTCATCATCACTTTTTGGAATGGAAATATCCGCTCCCCTCAAGGTCATGATGCCCAACTCAAATCTCATTGCACGGAGAATAAATGTCCACATTGTGGTAGGGGTGCCATCGGATCGGATACGGATCGGATATTACCTCTACCATATCCATATCCGCACCCAACCTTCGGATACGGATACAGATATTGGCGGATGTGAAAAAATGATATCCGTATCCGCCAAAATCAGATATCAGATATAAATCGGATATTAGCGGATCGGATGCGGATACTAATCGGATATGTTAAAATGGATATGGTTAAAGATAAATTAAACAAAAATACTTATATTACTTTTTATCTGATCTACTACAATATTAAATGTGATACATACTATGATATTATTGTGTACATATCAATACATTCATCGTATTCATTGTCATTTGACTTCTATAACAATAGATTACACGTCCCCCGGTGCTAAATGCCAATTCGGATGACATGGTTGATGTCGAAATACTCAAAATATCATGTGATGCTCTTGTAAGAATCAAATACTTTTCACTATTACTTTTTTACAAACTCAAAATATCAAAATTTAATACCTTATTCCATTGAAGAATAGTCTTCTCCATACCGATATCATTATGAAGCACATAACATTCGGATATCGGATCGGATACGAATAAGATATTACTTTTATCATATCCGTATCCGCACCTACCTTTCGGATACGAATACGGATACGAATATTGACGGATGTGAAAAAATGATATCCGTATCTGGATTGGAGGCGGATTCGAATGCGGATATCCGCGGATAATCCGTATCCGGTGGCACCCCTACATTGCGGGCATCGAATCAGTGACTCATGAGGAGCTTGTGTTCTAGCTGACCCAGGCCAACTGGTTGAATCAACCGCGGGAGACACATATATTCCCTACTTGATAGGAGATTACTTTGGATTTGGTTCTCTATGACTACTTCACTCAAGGTCATGATGCCCAACTCAAATCCCCCTTTGGGAATGTGACTGTGAGGTTGCATAGCAAGCTAAGAATCTCCATAGTACCATCACTAATAGTCATATTGAGAAATAGCTTATATAAAAAGTGGTCACGTTGCATGTCTGTTTCGAATCAGCAAAATTAGAGATTCTCTAGTTGTGTCAAAAATCTCTAGTTTTGCTTTTTTTTTTTTTTTTTTTTTTTTAAGAGCATCTCTTGAAAGAAAGCAAAACTAGATATTTTTGACACGATTAGTGATTTTTATGTCAGTACTCCCAAATTGATTTTGTCAAATAATTCCGGAATTCCTTGTTTTGTTTGTTTAAACTTGATTTTAATAAAAATCTCAAATGCAAACAAAATGTTGTTTGTTTAGGTGCTGACAGGTGAGCAGAGTTCAGTTATAACCGAAATAACCGAACAAAAACCGAAACCCGAACCCGAATCAAACCGAACCGCTCTAGTGCGGTTCGGTTTCGGTTTTGTGTTTCAAAAACCGAACTCGACCGAACCGAACCGAATCTCTTACCCTATATTGTTGGCCCAGAAGCCTTCTACTCTAGTTTTGATGATGATTAACTCATGTAGTTATGTGTACTAATAATCTTGTGAAATTTAGTTTCAGATCATTAACCAAGATATTAGTTGGTGATTAGCTTCAACAAGATGATTTGGAAGCTATTCACATGGTGATTCAAGAGCCCGAGCGATAAGATCATATATAGCGCTCATAGGAGTCAAGCTCGATGGATCACGAAGTTTTGGATCGAGTCGGCTTGGAGACGGCGCTCTACAAGAAGACATCGGTATATAGTTTAGTTTTGTGTTTAGATCCAAAATGAAAAGATTAGAATAGTATGATATGCTCAAGTTCACAACACACACGTTTCATGTTTTGGTTTTCGGTTTTTGGTTTAACCGATCTTGGTTTGCATGAATAGATATTATATCAAAACAAGTTTACATGGTTTAATGTATATTAGATTTGTTCTATATACATGCATGCTTCAACTATTTAAACAAACTTAGTTTGATAGTCTATTTCATGTGTTTTATGTTTTGGTATTTCTAACAAAACATATTTTTGGAATTATAGTCAAAAACATGAATCTATATATGTTTCTTGTATATTGGATTATATCCATATGCAACATGCTTCAAAGTGTTTAAATATCATGTTTTTGTATTTGGATGAGTTTTGGACAAAACGTATTTTCTATTCAAAAATCCAAGTTTTAGAAAATACGGTTTTTGGTTTTTGGTAAATTTCTATAACACAAAAATTGGTTCGAAATGTTTGATATTTGTGTTGAAATGTTTAACACAAGTTTATATTTCAATGTAAAATGATAAAACTATTTTTGTGTAATTTTAGAGATTTTATGAGAATTTTTAGGATTAAAAATTACCTGTTTATCAGTGCCTGAACTGCTGCTGCCAGGCTAGGTCGGTCGACCGGACGGTCGACCGTACCAAGTAGCCGGTCGACCTTAGCGGTCGACCGACGTGCACGGATACGTGCACGCTGGCTTACCCATAAGCCGGTCGACCGCTCGGTCGACCGACTGAGAGCAGGTTGCTCTCGGGTTGCCCCCGGTCGACCGAGCGGTCGACCGGACAGAGAGCTGTTGCTCTCTGTATCTGGGTCCGGTCGACCACCCGGTCGACCGGTAGCTGCCAGCGGTCAAATGTGACCGTTGGCCGGTAGACCGACCGGTCGACCGGTAGTTCAATTCTGGCATGTTTTGTTGCCAACGGCTATATTTTTCTAGGGGCTATAAATACCCCATTAATGGCCTGTTTTCTCTAAGAATTTTTTGGACGAAATTTCTGAACTTTCTCTAGTGTTTTCACAAGTTTAAAAAGAGTTTCTTTGTGCTAAAAAGATCAATCCTTATTGTTTAAAAGTGTTTCATTATTTCAAAGAAAAATAGTCTTTTGGGAATTGATTTTGGTTCTATCATTCTATATCTTTGTGGTGATTTCCCAAGTGATTTTTCTTTATTTTAAACACTTTGTTTTTCACACTTGAGCTACATCTACTATCTCATTCTATAGGATCCTTGTGTGGGAAAGATATTGTTTGTGGTTGTTTGTTAGACCACTAAGTTGTAACCCCAAAATTTGCTTGGCTTTGTGCCTTTCCCTCATTGTGTTGAGGAGGTTGTGCAAGTGGGTTGTATCCCTCAAGTTGTGAGGTGATCCTTGTGTTGCATTGTACTAATCCCTCAAGTTGTGAGGTGATTGTTTGTTGGCTTGGTGTTGTGCCTCAAGGAGGAGGTTGTGTTTGTAAAGAGAGGAGTTGGGTACTCCTTGTAATTGTTATTGCCCCAAATCCTCGGTGGAGGTTCCCTTTGTGGGAGTCCTTTGTGGACAAGCTAGTGGAGTTGAAATTCTTCTGTGTGAAGGCGGGGATGTAGAGCTGGGTGCTCGAACCTCGAAACATATCTTGTTGTTTGCGCTTGATCTCTTGACTCTTACTCTATCTCTCTCTTTACTTTGTGCCTTGCATCATTTCACATTGATCATTCATACTTATATGCTTGGCTTGGTTGTGTGCATCACTTGTTGCTTGCATCTAGTGTAATTGCAATTAGTTTTTAAATTCCGCATTAAGTTCAATAGATTAGCATAATCACCTATTCACCCCCCCTCTAGGTGATTTCATATATATCACCCCACCCAAATTCAATTTAGTGAATCATATAGTTCATAATAAAAACTGGTGAAAACTTATCTCATTACTTCTAGCAATACCATCTTTTTTATGTTGAATATGTGAAAGTTATGTTAAGTACACCATCACAATTAAGAATAATATTTATATTAATATAGTTCTTTTTTTTCATTCTTGCCATTAAAAGTTAGTAATAATTATGTGAGTTTTGATATAAGAGCCCAAATATAGCGTAAAAGTTTTAGAATATGAAATTTTTAATTCACATTAAGCTTAAGGTTTTTTTCTTATTTCTAATTTGGGTATTGAATATTTGAGATTAGAATATTAAAGGATGATAATATAATGGTGATTAAAAAATGTAAGAAATGATGGAAAAATATTGGCCTAACCGAAAAAACCGAAAAACCGAACCGGACTGAGTCAGTTCGGTTTGGTTCGGTTTGGTTTTGTAAAAATTAGCAAAAACCGAACCGACCGATGCTCACCTCTAGCAGGGAGGGTGGTTGAGTCCAAAATCAGCCTCCCTCTTGTTTGTTTCGTATAATAGTCGGCCCATTTTCAAAGTTGTTATCCTTAGAATAAAAATTAAATATGCAAAGTTGCTACCATTTGTCCTCTGAAGCCGGTCAGGTTCTAAATTTGCTCTCTAGATGTTACCGATTCGAATTCTCTTGAGTGAACATTTGTGAAGGATGCATATTGAATTTGAGGGTAATCTCTAACTTATTCTTAAAAAAATAAAATAGTATCATTTAAGTATCGTGTCAGAAATCAAGATCACATTGGAGCCTTCAGGTGACTTCAAAATCTATAATTTGCTCATTAATGTTTGATGTTTCATCAATTTGGGATTTGAGCCATACACTATGAACAAACAATGAATTTGAGAATCTAATCTTAAAATCCATTCATATCAGAGTTCAAAAATAAGAAATCCATGAAAATTTATGAAATAACATTTTTTTTGGATGGAAGAAAAGCTTTAGAAAGAATTAAGAGCAGTGAGGCCCAAACACAAGTATTCAATGTTAGCTGGCGTGTGGTTCTCACAAAGAGGAATTGAGTTTCTCAAGTGGAAATTTGAAAAGGGAGGGAGAAAAATATGCGGGACTCAAACTTTTTTTCTTTCTTAATTACAGATATCTCTCTCTCCTCCTCTTTTTTTTACTACTAAAAATCTCTCTCTTTTCTTCATTCCTCTGGAAATTATTTTTTTTCTTTTATGGGGTTTGGGTTTTTCTTTTCTATTGAATTGTCCGAGGAAACTTGGAATCCATGTGCACATGAGTCACCGCTTGAGTTTCCATGCAACCAAACAGCTCGCCCATTAAATTCAAAATTAGGTCTTTTTTGGTTGCACGTAAAGAAGCTGAAAAAGCTTGTAGTGGTGGGGGCTGTCGGTTTTTTTTTTAAAATTGTGTTTGGATGTCAAAATGGAGTAGACGAAAAAAATCAGTGCGGAACCCGCAAGCAGTGGTTGTCGTACATGTTGCAGCCTCCCACAAAATTCATCTCCTCATGGCTCGAATTGAACTGAAATTCTAACCAAATTATTGTTCACCATAGTTTTTTTTTTTTTTTGGAATAACTGTAGTTGCTGCCCCCACGTCTCATTCACAACATTCTCAGCGTCAAACAAACAGGCCCCCTTAGTGTGGAACTGAGTCGCACACCAATTTCAAATTTTATCGTCGACAACCAAACAGACCCTAGATGTCTCCATCCTCAATACCATTAATAAGAATTAAAATGCAGTAGGGAGACAATAATAAATCTTGTTTTGCCAGGCAGTGCCAAAAGGCCCAAAACCTCTGGCAACTAGCACTTGAGGACGAAGTCTCATTCCAATGTATCAAAATCGATTTGCTAATCTAGCTTGATGAAGATGGCGAGCCAATCCATTTGTGACTCGGTTAAGTGTTGCTCAAATGGCATTTAATTTCTTTTCTTATAGAAGGTTATGGGTTTGAATCTTTTCATTCATGATTGTTGAAAAGAGGACGCGCTAAGAAGTGTATTACGCAACGGTTCGATTTTGCAGCGTTTGAAAGAAACTAGGCTTAGCTAACGGTTTAGGGAGACTTATTCACGACGTACAAAATTTGTGCATGAAGACTATCACCAATTTCGTTGAGGCTATCATTATAATTCATGAATGCATATCGTGTTGTGATAAACAATACCAAACAATAAGAGTAGCAATCTACCGTAACAAGCAATATAACTTGATCACCACAAGAGAGAGAATATAAATCAAACACAAGATTTTGTGGGAGGGGAAGAAATTCTTATTAATCTGATAAGCAATACAGAGTTTATAAGGATCTCTCACAAGAATCACTCAAACTCTCAATACAAAGTGAATACAATCTCTTTTCAAACTCTCATTACGTAAAATCGACAACTAAAGATTTTATAGACTTTTAAAATAAATTTAGACCTTGTCAATATTTAACAAAATCATCCTGGTTATCCAATTGACCGCACTTAGAAAGTAAGAATCGAAAACTCTTTCAAAATCTCAATCAGAAAACAGTTCGAATTCTGAAAATCGCTCAGAGATGTCGAAATCTTTAGATCACCATTCGAAAGGTCCCTTCTCTTCTCGAGAGCAAAATTGGCTCAAAGTTTTCGAAAGCTTCATTCCTAGACTAAAGCTCGTCTCAGAGTTTCATCAGCTTCTCAGAACTGTCGAAAGTTACCTTCAGATCTTTTGAAAGCTTGAGTCTATGTGTAACGGTCCCAGATTTCATAAATTCCAAATAACAGAATATTCTATTAAACTGATAGATTATCGTAATCATCTCCAAGCTCTTAAAATTTTCGGCAGCACTTCCTTTGTAAATGTTACATGCCCAAATATACATTTCAATTTACAGTAATTTTGACCAACCACAGTCCACGAATTTTCAAATCTAACATGTAAGTCAAAGTTAACAATCACCCAAGCAATCATAATAATACCTCAGCTTACTACAGCCTGTTAATTCTCCAAATAATAATTTAGGCTTGACATCGCCTACTTATGAAACAAAGGAAACATATGCCCGAGAGTACTCCTCTCGTCATCCACAATATAAACAGATTTAACTGTAACTCTAACACATCACCATAATCATAATCTAACTTATTTCATAAATATCCATCTCTCAAAACGTACATAAGGTATCAGTATACATCAAGTAAGATTTTCAACAGGAACTAAGTTACAGTCCAATGCAATCAATAAAAATTAAACGTCTCAACAAACGCCTAAATCTGAAGCTGGTCTTCTGCCATACAGCGACCTGAAACATAAAACTGGGAGGGAGTGAGCTCGACAGCTCAGTGAGAGAGAATCAAAGTGAATCAAGGAAGGAAAATACAATAAAGGGACGTGTTTCTTTCTTCAACAATTTGCAAGTATAGATGAACAAATGAAATGAGGAGAGAGCAATATCTTAATATGAATGATTAACACAACGATCCATATACTCTATGTGACGGTCTGACTTCTCTAGAATCGATTCTCTTTAACTTTCTTAATTTTCTGCTGCAGATTACTTGGTCTAAGAATTCAGTGAGATACTTTCTCAGTCATTATAACTTATGCATGGTTCTATTTTAAGTACTATCAACACATATCATCTCATAACTCATATCTCATACATTAGATACAACCAACCAAAATCGAAGTTTCATGGGGGGTAAGTATATGTTTCGGTAATACAATATCACAATATCACCCCATATCATCTAAGTATAATTTATCCATATGGATAACGCGATCACACATAATCATACTACACTTCACAATATTCACATATCATACTTAGAGATGTGCACAACACACATGATACACATGCATATACAACCACAGTGAAGTGTGAGAATTCCCCGTCTTCTCCCTCCTACCGGCTCCCGCACGGCCCCTTCCTCCTATATATATGTATTTGTATGTATATACAACAATAACATCGTCTTCCCCCTCCTACCGGTTCTCACACGGCCCCTTCCTCCAATATATATATATATATATATATATATATATATATATATATATATATATATATATATATATATATATATATATATATATTACAATCCCACCGTCTTCCCTCTCCTACCGGCTCCCGCCCGGCCCCTTCCTCCAATGCAAAAGATGTAACAAACATATACACACACATTCGAAAGTACAAATAATGATTTCGTCACAATATGAACACCACCCCTTTATTGCAGTTTACCTTTTAGCTTGACACTAATGTCAATTGACATCCATATATGACACACCTTATGTGTATATACATAAATATGAGTTACCAGTCAATACTGTAGTGATCTAATCATCTCAATTTAATGAGTCAGCTCTCATTTACTTGTTAAGTATTAGTCTTTTGAGTCATGCTACTAGCACATCAACATTCAATTATGTAGCATACAATCATGATCGTAAATTTTACAATGCATACACGTCATGGAGATCAATTCATCAACAAAACAAATACTAAAATTGTTGCTTGAGGGTAAAGATGATTGTCATATAGGTATACAACTTGTTAGTTATGCTTATGTGACATCCCCGTCAATTTCATATATATTCAACATACATCAAGGTTGTAAACAATCATCACTTAGATGTGGTTGCACAGTGTATCAATAACCATATGAAGAATAAGCAATATCAACAAGTTATCTATTATGAGAAACTCTTATAATAATTTACACCCATGTATCCGTAATAATGTTGGATTTCTATTCCCATCAACGCACCCGAGCTTTCATTCATACGTCTAACACCACTAGTTTCTTAACGCCCAATGTTTAGCATGGTTCCGTCGAAACTCCGAATACCATAATTATTCGGTCAGTTAGTCAATTAATGACTACCAATAAGATTAGACAATTCATTACCAACCTGAATTCCCGACTTCGTAATTAACAGTTTCCGCTCTGATGATTTTTATAACTGCCACTTACGTAACTATTAATTTTCAATCTCACAATTTAAAGCGAAGTATCCTCTATGGACACCAACATCAATGATTTAATTTGCTCAAGCCTAATTTCACATCTTTATGAGGCAATATGAAAAGATACAATTTTCTTAGCTTACAGCCATGTGGTATCCACTCTATATTTCTTCGTGGTCTTCTGTTGCATCAGTTTATAGTTAACCATCAATATTAGATCTTTCTTCCTATTGAGAAAGTAATTAGCTATTGTTCATAACCAGGGTAATCAACGAAGTGTTGTTTAAATAAACGCTTGGAAGGACTCCTGCAGCCTTATTACCTATACATGATGAGTTTATGAATCAAGATCTTCGATGGTCTACGTGCACTGGGCCATTGAAATAAAGATACTGAGACATCCTATATAAATAATACATTGCTCTAGTCGTATTCAGAATTTGTCTCCATGCAGCTCAAAGTCTAAACCATCAATGCCTGGTGTGACGTGAGTATCATGCTATTTCTTATAGACAAGTGGTATGAAAAATGGTTATAATCTCCTCCTTTATACCCTTCTATCACGGTACTCCCAACTTGTGAATATTGTCAATAAAATTTCCCGCCTAATCCTATCCTGCAATCATAGAGTCGGAACCCACAGTCCTATTAGCTCGGGACTGTGAGTTGAAAACCTGCAACGCTGGATAGTGTTGATAATGAGTAACAATATGTGTTATTAAAAATTATTTCTTATTATTAAAATTATAGCACTTGTCATCTGCCATAATCCTTAGTTATCCTGAACCTCTTGAACCTCGCTTCTAACTCATATGTGGAAGGAGAGATGGGTCGAGTAATTCTTCCAGTTGCTTACCTTTTCCCTTTACCATTAGGATTTGTGTTAGTCCTACCAAATGGTTGGATCTATAATTCACCTCATCAGGATGTGCTCTACATAACCAAATGTATCAATACTTCTAAACATGTCAGATTTTTCAAGTGTCTGAGCGAATGCAACAGTAATTATTTAATGACGCAGATATGCCCAACAATGTACCTACCTGAACTTGAAATAATATAACACAAGGATAAGAGCTCTTTCATGAGAATATTATTTTATGCTGAGCTCAGAGAATTCTAATCTGGTGCTATGGGATCCAGAGCACCACTTGATCTAGCACCACGACTCTGAAATTTATATAAAATCTGATAGGATGATTCTATGTCGCTTCACTGGTTACGCTAGAAATTTAACAAAAATTATTACTTCAAGAATGTATCAAGTCATAACCTACCAAATTCTAGAGTAAGTATCGTCGTCCAAAACCCAATACACCTTGCTGCCACTAGGCACAAGTAGCAAATCTTTTAGGCTTTTTAACTTCTTTCCAATTATTTACGAGGACAGATCCTGGGGTTACCTCTTAAATGGAAACAAACATATAAAATTTATGGAACATCAACATTCATTATTAGGGGCGTATTCAGTTCTGAGCTTGGCGCAACATGCCTCTCTACTTATTCTAAAATTCTCATGGGTCTCCCCTTAAATGGTAATTCATAAGGAGGAAACTAATCTTTGACATGATTTATGTTTTCCTTTGTTTCTCAAAGGATTCCTAACGTCCAACCAACACAGGTTTAAATTTCGCGTGCTTAGAGATACTATCACCTTTCTAATAGTCTATTAGATGACATTTATAATTGAGTTAACTAGTAAAAAAAAATTCCCAAACTCTTCAATCGTAAAGGAAAATTCTGCAACTCAAGAAATTTGACTAGCCGGTCTTATTTTGACGATAACTTTCAGCACAGACCCTCAATTGGGACACCACAAAAGCCGTTGGAAAGTAGATTCGATTATCTTTCCAACGATATACTACATGATCAGTTTTATCTAACTAAACTATTTCTGATATACCGAAACTCTTCAGCTGTGAGTGAGTTCTGCAGCAGGACAGTTTTGACCAACATGCAATGTTTCAGTCGTAACTTGAGGTACAGATATCTGATTAGGACATGGTATGAACCGTTGGAAAGTAGACTTGATTGTCTTTCCAACAGTATATAATATGATATAATATAACCCTAACATACTAATGAACTGAGCCCGAATTTACAGAGTAATTCTGTTTAACAGATTTCTGCACATATTAGAAAGGTTCTCTGCTTTACTCTAGATGATGATTTGCCCAGAAATTTTTGCAAGAAAATATAGGGGAAAGTAGATTGAATGCTACTTTAAATGACAGAAATTAATCAATATATATTATGAGGTTTTCTCTAGAAATTCAGAAAATGAAATAGATCTAGATCTAGATGAAATCTCCCTCACCTTCTAGTTTCTTCTCGCTATAGTCGTTGCTCCCACTTGCCGCCGCTCCACCACCGGCCCGGCCGCCGCTCCACCGCCGGCCGCCACCACCGGCCACCGCCACCGGCCGCCCGGGTGTGGCCGGGTGCTCCCGGTTCCAAAGAAGAGAGGGAGGGGGAGAAGAGGGAGAGAGTGAGATTAAAAAAAAAATGATTGAAGGTTGGAAAGAGATTTGAGAGGTTGTATTTGGGATTCTTCTCATGGGTTTCTTAGGTTGAAAAATGAGAGATGGAAGAAAATGAATGAGGGATTAATTGTCTACCCATTTACACAAACCCCCCCCCCCCCCCCTCACATAAACATATATCACATATATCCACAACCTCTCTCTTCCCTCATCTTGCCACCTATACACACATATTTCAAGGCTAATCTTAACCCTCCATCTACCCATGCCATGCACACCTACTTTCTCCACTATCTCTAAAATAATAAAATAATTCTCATGATCGTATTTTTATTTCAATTTATTTATTTATTTTGGTATTTGCTTCATTTTCTTGTATTTACACAATGTATTCACTTGCCACTTTATTACACATATATGTATGAACAATAAATTTAAAGGTATCAAATATATGTGCAAGTATTCATAGAAGAATGATCATATTCATAAGGTTTTACATATACATAACAAACATAGATAGGAACATATGTATATATGTCGAATACCCATATTTCCCACTTTCAGAATTTTCTTTTACGGGATTTCTAAACATCCATTGTTACACTCACTAAATTTTGTCATTATCTCAGATAATCAGTTTATCCCCTTTAACAAGATTAAATCAAGATTTAGAATTTCAGGGTGTTACACTATGCATGTTCTGTGCACGTTCTGACTGTTGAATAAGTTGGAATCTCTTTCACCTTGTCGCGTAGTCTTCTCTAATGAATGTGAGGCATCCAAAATATTAACAATCTCCACTTTGACTTATATTCCATGAGTCCTTTGTAAAAATTGGCCTCCACGTCATCAAATAAGTTTTTCCCCCTTTTGTGATTTCACATGGTTCTTCCAAAGGGTCCATTCTCCACCTTACCTTTGGAGAAGCTTGATGAAGTTCAGAGATACTCTGAACTTATTCACCGGGATTGTCTTTGTCATCATGTCTGTTACTTTCTTCTTTGTACTGATTTTGATCAATTCAATAACCTTTTCCACTGAACCCACTGACATATCCTGTGATATCTCACATCGATGTGCTTTTTCCGCTTGTGATACGTGTGATCCTTAGTGAGATGTATCGCACTCTCACTGTTATAGTAGATATGAACTGAATCCTGTATGATTCTAAATGTACCGACCAATCCTCTCAACCACAAGACATTCTTAGATGTCTCAACTATACCCATGTACTCTATCTCTGTCGTTGAAAGCAGCACGGTGTCTTGTGACTCTGCCTTCAACTAACAACACACTCAGCTAATATGAATACATAACCCGTCGTAGATCTTGGCTGATCAAGATCTCCTGCATAATCTACATCAACGTATCCTTGTAGTATCTTAGGCTTTCCAGTTTTCGATCTCTGAAACGCCAAGCCTAATTTCGCAGTCTCTCATAGATATCGTAGTATTTACTTCAATGTTTTTCAATGTTGCTTGCCTGGATTCGACATGAACCGATTTACTGTACTAACAGCATAGGCTAAGTGAGACCTAGTGTAGACCATAGCATATATCAGTGATCTCACTGCACTAGCATATGATACTCGAGACATCTCATCTCCTCTTCTTGTGAGTTTGGACACTGACGGAGTATAACCTGAAGTCGCCTGTTAAAAGAGTAGTGACCGGTCTTGCTTCAGTCATGTTGAACCTTTCCAACATCTTGAGAACATAGTTCTCCTGAGATAATCAGAGTCTGCCTCTACTCCTATCTCGACTGATCTCCATATCTAAGATCATCTTGGCTTCTCCCAAATTTTTCATGTCTAACTCCTCTTTTAGCTGAGCTTTAAGTTTCTGAATTTGTGTCTTATTTCTCGCAGCAATCAGCTTATTATTTACATACAACAGCAAATATATGAGATTATTATTGCACTGCTTGAAATAAATACAATTGTCATACTCACATCGGGTGTAATTGACCTTGATCATAAATGAGTCGAACCGCTTGTACCACTGCCTCGGAGACAGCTTCAGCCTATAAAGGGACTTCTTAAAAAGACAGACCTTGTTTTCCTGACCTCTCTGAACAAACCCTTCAAGTTGCTTCATATATATCTTCTCCTCTTGGTCTCTCAAATTATATTTTATATATATATATATATATATATATATATATATATATATATATATATATATATATATATATATATATCATATCAAGATAGACTTGTGTTCTTCCAAAAAGATTTGAGGCTGAATCATTCCCACTCAAATACCAACATCCGACATTCGAATATAAGATCCACTCTGCTGAAGTTGATCTATATTATTTCAAGTATCTATAACCAAAAATCAAATGTTTTGTATACTTTTTGCCCATGCATTAAGTAGGAAAAAAACGGACGGCCTAAATAGTGAGTTGGTTAGTTTAACGAGGTAGAACATTTGAAACCTAACAAAAATTTGTCTGTAAGAGTTTTTAAATGTTTAAATCATGATAAAATGGTCAGATCGAGAATTTGTATGTCTAAAGACATAGATAACCAACTCACTACTTTCGGCCGTCCATTTTGTGCCCCTTGATGGATGGGCAAAAAGTATTCAAAACACTTGATTTTTTATTTATAGATACTTGAAATAATATAGATCAACTTCAACGGATAGACTTGTGTCATTCTGAAAGGATTCGAGTCTGAATTCTTCTCACTCAATTTCAACCCTCCGACATTCGAATACAAGATCTACTCCATTGAAGTTGCTCTATACTATTTCAAGTATTTATAAATCAAAAATCAAGTGTCCCATCCATCAAGGGGCGCAAAATGGACGGCCGAAAGTAGTGAGTTGGCTAGATCTATGTCTTTAGACATACAAATTCTCGATCCGATCATTTTATCATGATCTAAACATTTAAAAACCCCTACAAACTAATATTTGTTAGGTTTCAAATGTTCTACACTGTTAAACTAACCAACTCATTATTTAGGTCGTCTAGTTTTTCTCTACTTGATCCATAGGCAAAAAGTATTTAAAATATTTGATTTTTAGGTTATAGATACTTGAAATAATATAGATCAACTTCAACAGAGTGGATCTAATATTCAAATGTCGTAGGGTTGTATTGAGTGGGAACGATCCGGGCTCGAATCCTTCCGTAATGACACAAGTCTATTCTCTCTCAGTTTATTATTTTTAAATTTTATAAACAAATTAGAGTTACACCAGTAGAGTGTGCTTGCCGTTTTTTTTTAAAGTTGACTTGCACAACTATTATTTTGTTTATAACTATGACTTTCCAGCTTTTAAAGCAAATAAGTTACTTTTTTTTTTTTAAATTAAGACTTAAATGTTTGATAACTGAATCGAAAAAGGAATTTTTGTAATAAATTATTTTAAGAAAACTTATTGAAAAAGCATGAGCAAAATATCTACGACTTGAAGACACCAGAAACCTCACAATCATCTCTTACTTTTTCTCTAGCATGACCTCCCACGCAATATAGCCTCTAACATAAATTTATGATTATTCTTCATAAATTTTCCATAAATATTATCTAAACTCTCTCTCTTAATTGATACATACCCAAATTATTTCCAACAAGTTAGTGGTCTTATTAATAAGCACTTAAGTTTTAAAATTAGTAAACATCATAAATCTTGTAAAAAAATGCTTTTTTATGAGGTTTTTTTTCTTCGAAGAACTTGTCTACAAGTATAAGCAAATACCAAACGCACTTTTATACCAATGGGGCCAAAAGATCGGTATGAGTGTTTGCTAACTCGCTAGTGGACTCAAGTTATGGGGGTTACGGGGCCTCACTTGACAATAAAGCGTATGAGTTTGAGAAGATATTTAGCATAGCCATTTGTTTGTACTCGCATCTTTTAAAACATATCTTTTTGATGTTTGCACTTAAAACTCATATTTTTTCGCTAAGAACAATACTAATTGTTGTCATGTATTTTCTACCTTCTTTGACTTTTTTTCTTCCCTTTTTTTCCTATTTTTCCTATTCTTTTTCCTTCTTTCTTTTCTTCTTTTTTCTATAAATAAAAGGTAAAACTGTGCATTCTTTCCCACTAGTTTGAAATAAAGGAACATTTTCCTTGAGACAAAGAAAACAAGAAACCTTTTTTTCTTCAAATCTTCCAATTATAAAAGGTCTCCGGAAGCACCAACATCTAGTTTGGCTTGCTTTTTGTTGTCTATTTATTTTTAAGTTATTTTTCCCCTAAAAAGACTATCTCTACTAATATAATGCAAGAGCAAACTAAGTGTGTTGATCATCTAATATTAGTCAAAGAAGAAAGAAAAAGAAAAGAAGCGCGAAGAAATAAAAGAAAAACAAAAAAATTGGAAACCACCTAACACAGGACTCTTCGCCAAGCAGAATCAATTGCACATGCAAAACACGTGCTAGAGACTAGTCCAATAGTAACTTTAGTTATTATCGAAAACACTTAAGAAAAAGAAGACACTTTAAGCTTCCAATAACTCAACTGAAAAATAAGAGTACTTCAAATGGGCATAAAACCATGCGGACCCTAATTCCTTCAATGTTACAACTCCCTTAATTTTTTCCAACACCCCCCCAACATAGACCAAAGACGTGCAATGAACAATTTAACCATGCTTCATATTTCATTGCCCAAATACAGTTGATACAGTTTACACAGATAACTTTGGCAAACCAAAGAATGACACGAGAGAAGGCGTGGAGCCGGGCGGTCTCTTCTATGCAATCTATAAATGATCAGAAACTCGTATTCTAGATGAGGTTCCTAATCTCTATTATACATGATACATTCTTCTATTCTGACCTAACCTATTCTAAACACTTATATACGGTTGTGCAAAGAATTTAGTGTTTTATAATTGAGAAAGACATTCCCCCAGTTTCAATAGTTCTGGTCTTAGCATCTCCTTATGAGGCCTGCAACATTTTGAGCAATCTCCTGCTTCGTTTGCACCGATATAGGAACATCCCCAATGTACATATCCAAGAAAGCTCCTGCATGTTCAATCAGCATATATGATCTTAAAGCTCTGAGGTATTTTGGTATGGCAATTAAACATAAAAAAAAAAGATGGGTTTTTCAGTAATTTGATATAGCTCAGTTGTTACATACAGGGGGTGGCAAGTCCATTTAACTGATTTTTTTTAGTAAGGTTAAGATATATGTCCTCGTTGTACCCATTTACCTTAGAGCTGTAGGGCAAGGAGGGGAGGGGAGCTGGGGACCCCAACATTAAGGTAAGGTAATTTTAATTTCTAGATTACCCCTAGGGTTAGGAGAAAGAGTTTTGGATATTCTGTGTAAGGTAAGACACTACACTTGTGAAGCCATAATCTGAAGTGAGATTTGGACTATTAATTTCTGATGGAATATATTTTTTAGTAATCTGCTAGGAGGGAAGACAATAGAACAACATTTTCCTGCTGTAGAGCAATGAATCCCGGTAATATACCAATAAATTTGTGACAAAATGACTCAGATTGGTGAAATGTCCAACTCAGGACAGTAAACACTTTATCAGGTTGTTCAACCATTTCGCTGCATTGATATGTGGAGATTTGAGAAAAGCAACAGCTTTTGCTTTTCATTTCAAGTAAATCCACCCAAGAAAATGATTTTAGATTCAGAAATTATGTAATTAAAATAGAGAGGGATTCCACTTACTGCATAAATCTTTGCTGTGGACGGCACCAATAAGTTTACCACCAACTGCATATGAAAACAATTGTCAAGGTCAAACATGGGAGAAAGGAGGAGGGGGTGGAAGAGAGAGAGATGGAAAGAGCATGCAGAACCAGCAGCTACTACTCACTTTCTGTTATCAGTTGGCCCTCTGCTGTTTGTCTAAAATCAATAGTGGTGCCCTGAAATTTATATTTTACAGTAAGAATCTTCAGCTTGAGGAGAGAGAATAATGCAAATATATACAACTTACTATAGGTAATGGAATTTCTTGCTGGAAATAAGAACCAAATGCTCTCAGGCAGTGGTAATCTGTCTGAGGATTCATCTTATCAGGGAAGAGAAAAGTACAAGTCAGTACAATTTCATTTGATAGAATAGGTTGAAACAAGACAGAAAAATCTGACTAAATACCTTCTTCAACCGTGTGCGGAGAGATTTCTCGAAAGCACTGCCATAAATCATTACAAAAATGATTCAGCAATGTCATAAAGCTCATGATTTCAGCATGAGCAAGGAGAGGATTTGAGTTCAGTAACATACAATTACAAATAATGAGAAATAATGGGATGTTAATAACTTAGGAAGAGTAACCTTCGGGAAAAAATTAATATGTCCAATTGTCATTTGCAATAGATTTTATTTTTAAGAATAAAGAGCACAACAACAATGGTATTAGACAGCAAAGAAACAATCAATCTACTTCTTTTAAATCATGAAATTATGTCTTTTATAAGGATAAGTCCAACATCTCTCGAGAATCGCCCACCTGTTTCCCCTATTTGATATGGTGGTGAAGCATTATGAAATCAGACATGAAGACATAAAATCAGATCATTACATCAAGTAAATCAATGCATCAGTTAAGGAGCAGAAGACATCATTATTAACTTAAAAAAAGTAATTTCACAAGAAACATGACAATCAAGTAAACTGAAAAACACTTCTAATACAAGCCTCTTCTAATGAATTGGCAGCCCATATTAGCAAAATTGTCAGCAAAGATAAACATATCATGCCAGCACTTGACACAAATCATTTTAGGAAGAATATGGCCATTGGGTTGGGCCTACCAAACATAGACTTTATGGATGTAGCTTCTATTAGGATCCAAGAACCGGATCTCACAAGAACCCAGATGCTGATTTGTCCCCAGTGTATCAGACACTAAGCTCATAAAATAGAGTCATAGTAGATAGACAAAATCAAAGAAGTTTCTCAAGATGGTTTTAGTAGGCTTGAACTAAATTGACCTACCCTAGAGTGTGGAAGCATATGGGGCTACAGTGTTTTATATATATATATGCCAAGATCAACATAAAGAATGGAATGATGACATGGAACAGAATTCAGACAAAGGATCAGGATTTAAAAACTGGACCAAATTGGTAAGATCACAGCTCATCAGAAGTTAGGAGTACCAAAAACACTAAAAGACTTTTCTCTAACCTTTGATGGTTTCAGATTTCTTAATGAAATGAGATTTTTACTTCTGTAATTAGTTGGATTCCTAAAATCAGTTCTCAAATACCATGCTATGAAGGAGCAAAAACTGTATGGGACAGCCGTTTCTTTATGTAGCAGATGTAGATACATGAAACTATGGAAACGCTGCACTATTCTAATGAAACCTCACCACTTGTTTTATTTTATTTTATTTTAAGAACATAAAATAAAGTGATGTCATGAGAATCACGATTCATTTCCCTCTCTCCTCGGGCAGAATCCTTGAGACTCCTTATCTCCTAATTGCAATGAAACCATCTGGTGATGATAACTACATCATCCTTCACCCCAATTTCCCATTTTGAATCTGACCTACACTTATCTCCTTATTTCTCTCTTGTTTCCTATTCCTTTTCTTTGGAAACAATTCTGGCAAAAGTTTCAAACACGACTATAAAATCTTTCAAAAAAAAATGTCCCAGATAAATTACGTCTTTCCAGTAGCTTAATCCTCATGGTTCTCGCAACAGTAAATGTATATAGTAACTCAAAAGTTCACCAATGACATCATTCCTCGCCCCCTCCCTTCTGGCTGCTACAATTTATTCTTCTCGCCGAAGCAAAAATGAGGTCGAGTTCTATTCTTTGTTCTTCTAATCACCTTCTGTACTTTTTTCTATGTATAACAAGAACACTGATTTCTATTCTACAAGTCAGCAACTCAATTTGACTACTAAATTTTGTGCCTCGAACCAATTAGTAGGTTAGTGGTTGTAATTTATTACGATATATTCGTGTAATATAGTATGACATGTGTTGTAGTTGATGTGTTGAACATAATATTGGCTCTTTGGAGACGCTATTAGTATTATCTTTAGTTTTAATCAAGTTCTAAATTTTGGGATTATGGCCGAGATTCAGGATTTTGAAGCAACCGACACTAAACAGCAACCCAAAATGAAGTGAAATTTCGGCCGAAGTGCCGGGTTCGTTAAAAGTGGCCAACATTTCACGAACTTGTTTTGGGTTTTTTTAACACCTGAAACCGTATGATTTTTTTTTTTTTTTTTTTTTTTTTGGGGGGGGGGGGGGGGATATATATATATATATATATATATATATATATATATATATATATATAGAGAGAGAGAGAGAGAGAGAGAGAGAGAGAGAGAGAGATTGTAGCCGTTCGTGCTCGTGCCCCAATTTTAGTGCGGTGAGAGAGAGACAGAAAGAGTGAGGCTACGACGAAACCCGGCGAGGCCGCAAAAAGCCCCAGGAACCCAAATGAGCCCCGACGTGCCCCCGCCGATCCCCCACGAGCCTCTTGAGCCCCGGCGAGCGGCGGCGAGTTGTTTTCGAGGTACTGTTTTATTTTTCTCAAAAGAGAGAATGAGAGAAAATCGCCTACGATGGTTTGGTCATATGCAACGTAGACCTACAAATACACCAGTCCGACGAGTAGAGTATATCAAATTAAAGTAAATTAAAAGAGCATAGGGGAGACCGAAAAAACATAGATGGAGGTTATATAACAAGATATAAAAGCTAAAGGTCTTAATGAAAGCATATTGCTCAATAGGAATGAGTGGAGAAATTTGATCCATGTGCCAATCCGGCGTAATTCTCTTTTGGTTCATGTAGCCTACCCCAAATACTTGGGCAAATGGCTTTGTTGTTGTTGAGATGGTTTTTTTAAAATTTCCTATTTGCGAATGAATTCTTAGTTGTTTTTTCATTTGGTAATGAATTCAACAAACAGCGGGGCAGCCAGCTACTCCGGTGACTTGCAGTGATCCCTCCAGCATATAGAGTTTGTAATGAATTTGCAATGAATTTCTGTAATGAATTTAATAATGAATAAATTTTGGACCATTGTTTTGTTATTGAATTAACAAATTGATAATTGAATTTGTATAGAACTTGGACTGATTTTATGAGTGAATTTGGACTGATTTTGATTCTATGTTCATAATTTGTGAGTTGGTATTCAATTGGGTACAACTTGGAGTTTGGTTACTAATCATATATTCATAGTCATAAGTTTAAATACAAGTTGCAGAGGTAAGTATATCATAAACATGATGGTTTATATATGTATTGCCTTCATATATCATATATGTGATATTTTAGTATATTTATGATATTTAGGACATACTATATGTGATATATATGCCATCCATAATTGCCACTGGAAATTTATTTTCTGAAATTTCCCCGATAACCGCAGTCCATAATCTGAGTTTTGCCATCCGAAATTGGCCCGAAATATGACATTTAGAACATTGGTTTTAATGCTTGAATGTAACTCAAGTTCATGTGCATTTGCCTCTTTATGCATATGATATAAAGGCCTGTATGGTATTGGATAACTAAGACATTAGGCATCGGTTATTGCTGTCTTCAAGACATATTTTGGTGCTTTTATAGGGATTGAGTGTTAGATATAGACAGAAACATTAGGGCAAAAACTGCAGATTCGATCCAAACACTTTCATCTCCGGTGACAGCTAGAAGAACATGGGTACAAGGGCACCACACATGAAATTTAGCACTTTTGTACTAACGTAACTAATGTGGCACTTGGACACCTGATGCAGGTGTCAAGCATCTCATCAAGAAGAAATCAAGGAACCTTCAAAAATATGACAGGGAAGCATTGCTATATCAGGTACAGATTTATCACCAGTGATTACCAGTGGACCAGTAGTCTGTTGATATCAAGTACACCTTTACTTGATGAAGTGTAGATATTACACCTTTCATATAACCATGCAGCAGTGCAATAGAATTGTAAATCTCTATTATTTAAACATTCAGGTGAGAGTGGACAGACAGGGAATGTCCAAGGTGTTAACATTGAAGTATGCACTGTTTTAATAACTCTGTTAATTGGGAGAAAAGACTCCGGAGACAACATATTTATGAAACTAGGTTTTGCTCCCTCTTAGATCATTCTACTAGCTCCCCAATTTTCCCCCAGAATGAAGAATTAAATGCAATAGAACTGTGAATATGCAGTTGTGGTATTTTGACATTAACTGCCAGGCATAAAAGGATTCACTAATTCAATATAGAAACGTAGATAATATTCTAAGGGATGCAAAGAGAACTTAAAAAGTATGAAACCAACAGGTCTTCGAACAAGTGCCAAACAAACAAATAAATGACAAACTTCCCTAGATAGTGAGAGCTTATCCTTACCCATAATGCAATTGAGAAACCAAACAAGCAGAAAAGAAAACTTTGTTTTACAAGGAAAGCATATTAGAGACATCGGTGCCGATACTGAAGATTAACCGTTAGAAGAGACATCCAAAATACAGGAAAAACAATCAGAATTTTCTTAAGAAAGACTAGTTTACTTACTCCCGCACAGTATTAATTTGAGACCATTGCAATTAACCACCAACCTAACAGTCATATGAATATCCTCCCTGCACATGTCAATGAAAATTTATCACAATTCATATGAATCCAAATGTGTGGAGAAGTTCAAATAGTAGATAATTAACATTGTACAGATTAATTATAGATGAATGTCTTCATCTGATTACCAATAAAATGTAACAAAAAGAACCAGATCCTAAAGAAATTAGTACATAATTAACACTGTACAGATTCATTATAGATCATTGTCTTCGTCTGGTTGCTACAGAAACTGAGGTAAGATAACTATGCAAAGACGGCTGTAGGAAAAGATCAAAATGGAAGTTTCCATGTGTGCGTATATGAGTATTTAGCAAGAATGGTCCACAAAGAACCAGATAATACGTTGAATCACAGGTCTTCGATTCAAGAGCAGCAGATGTTACAGACATACGATAAGCCCAGGTTCCAGTACCGCTCTACCTTTCACCCAATAAGACAACCTCTGTTTAGGGAATAATAGAAACCCTGTCCTGACACACATTGTATTTTTCAAGACATGGTATTCAACTGAATCAAACATTTTCTCTCACTATTTTCCATTATCCTCTTCCTTCCACGAAACGCAAAGTTCTAAACAGTAATTCAATCTCAAATAAATTTTCTATGTCCTAAAAACTAACTAAAGTGACATTCGTGATAAAGGAAACGAAGATGAAAGGCTTAAGCAATCCAGAATGAATATATTAGAAATAAACAAGGAACAAAAGAGGTCGATAACTAACAACTCAAAAGTGTTAAAGGCTATTAAGAAAGAAAAAAGGAATTAAAGCAACAACCAAAAAGTTCCTTTGAAACCAGTTAAGCATACCTCAGAAGATCTTCAAAAAATCAGATCGATTTTCCAACTCGTTTACGGGCACAGTGGCATATTTGGGACCCAATTTCTCACAAACTGAATCAGGTTGAACATCTACAAGAAGAGAGAGAAATCAACATATAATATCCTTAAGGAAAACATGCTACGGAGATTGTCATTGTAGCTTCAAACTATAACTAAACCTCATGTGAGATCTTCTGCACTACATGGAAATTTTAACAAAAAACATCTCATCAAATGAACGAGAACAAGCTGATAAGTGATAAGAACCATATCAATAACGAGAAGGTACTCACACAAACCAAATGCATAAACCTTCAAAGTTTTGATTCTTATTACTCTCATAGTCCTAGAACCAGTCCCGACAAGAACCTGAAAAATGTAAGAGCTTATTATATTAATGAAAATGAAAGGGTTAATAAAATGCTAAGTTAACGGAATGGTTTCCATCCCGCAAACGAAAAGTAAAATAGAAGTAGCAAAAAGCAGGTAGTAACCTCACCAAAGAGAACTTACCTATGGTGCCATCATGTACCATTTTTAAGCCTGATGACCATTCAACTTCTGATGCACACCAAGGACATCAGCATACAAAGTAAATAGTTATTGTTCCCAAGATTATTGGAACAATAATGTAGTTGTTGTGAAACATCGTATATCCAGGTTTTAGATGGTCTGTCGAAACAAACCTCGTTATATAAATGGGCTAGGACCTATAACCAATTCTTAACAGGATTCCGCTTCTGGAGGATAAGGTTTTTGCATTGTTCAATACTTCATTTGTTCCTTCTCTCACTTCTCAATTCTTGACAAAGACACTTGTGTTCCTTCCACAAGAGGCAGAGATTGCATGCAATCATTCTCATTTTTTTTCCGAAGACACATTTCAAGTATTCCTTCCGCAAGAGCAGATTGCATGCAAGGGATCATTACCTCATCTTTGCCGCTTGCCAAACTTTGTGTCAATAAGCTTCCTTGTTTGATAGGATGAAAAATCCTGAATGGATTATTTGATTAATTAACTATTTTTCTTTGACAGTAAAATAGTGGTCTC
Organism: Agave tequilana; assembly: GCA_038442645.1. NCBI lineage: Eukaryota > Viridiplantae > Streptophyta > Magnoliopsida > Asparagales > Asparagaceae > Agave > Agave tequilana. The sequence goes on along the minus strand of JAVJIF010006650.1, from coordinate 1,800 downwards.
AGTTCTCTCTTTCAGTCAAATATCTCAGATTCTCAAGCAGATCCTAACTTTGATCTGCTAATTAAATACTGGACAAGGCTCTATATATCCGTTGAAGGATATATATCCATGTCTTACCTATGTCCCTTTTAGCGGGTTTCCTTGTTCAATAGGATGCAAATCTCAAATAGATTTACTAACTATTTTTCTTTGACAGTAAAATATTGGCATCCATTCTCTCTTAAATGAAAAGTCCCCAGTAGATCTTGACCTTGATCTACTCATTAAATACTGAACAGGTTTTCCTTGTATACATATCCATTGAATTCTAGAAATGACTTCTCAACTTGGGAACTCATCCATCTCTGCCCATTTGCCTCTCACAATGGCTAGAGCATCTCTGCCTCCTCTCATGCTCTTTCTTCTTGCACTTTTGTCTCTCAATTCTGGTAAATTCATACTCGATGATTCTAAGTCACATTATGCCGTTTACTTTGGTTGCTTTCAATCTCCATTTCATCTTTTCACTGTTTATAAGGCTATGGATAATAATTTAATTAGACATCCTAGTTGCCTGCTCTATCTTTTTCTAACAAGTACAAATTGATATTGTACTCTTGCAATTCTTCTTGAACTTTAGTTTGGACAGTTTACCTAAATCTAAAATTCTAGGACATTTGAAACAAAGCAATTCCACTAATTTATGCGTTACCTATATCTAACATCTAGCTAATGTGCATTCTCTGTTTTACCACAGGACCAAATCTGAAACTGGTCAGGGGTCAGGTAATTCCACGATCCTTTTACATAGCAGAGAAAAGTTTTACAGTGTTATATCCCCCTCAAAGAAATGTATTGTAAAAGATCAGAAAGCATATGGTTTTGATATACAAATTCTATCGTCACAGCATATATGGTGTATAGCCAAGTCTTCTACCAATGATGGAGCTCTCAAGGATAACCTTGAATTTGCATGTACAAATATTGATTGCAGCCCAATCAAAGAGGGCTCACCCTGCTTTTACCCTGATACCCTTATATCCCAGCTTCAGTGGCCATGAACATTTACTATCAAGATAGCGGAAAGGATGACTGGGATTGTAACTTTAATGACTCGGGTCTCCTTACAGTAACCGATCCAAGTAAGTATGAAATTTTAATTCCATTGTGGAAGTTGAAGTGTGAAGTGAATGTCTCGTGAATTTTTTTAAACCATGTATTTCTTTGTAGAGACAATGGTTTCTTTTTGTATGCTTTTGCAGGTTTTGGTGACTGCAAGTATGCTACTAGCTTGTGAATTGCAATGTGGTATTGAGGTTCATGTTTAAATTACTACCTTGCAATAAGTAAAATAAAGGGGAAAGAGTATTAATACTTTGATTTTTGCAAAGAAGCTGAGATTTTCATTTACTTTTTACATATATGATATCTAAATCAAACAATTGATAACATTTTGCATTTTACAGCACTAACTGATACTTCAAAGATAACGACTTTAGTATGTTTCTTAGGTTTCCTGAATTTGAAATCAGAAAACTGATATTATTTTTGGCATAACTCGAATTTAGAAATGGTTAGATACACTTATCAAATAGCTAAAAAAAAACCACCTCATGATATAACAATATTCATATCGTATTATTCTCTGATGTAAGTTGACACACACTGAAGTAACAACTTTCAGCATTTCACATATATTTTGTTAGCCCCAAGGCACAAAGAGTTATATTGCCCAAATCAACATGCAAAATTAACACCACAGAGTTTGAATAACACAAGGAACCAATACTTATTTCATGTCTACTAGACATAAATCAAATA